>CAJUYI010001498.1:0-25739 GCA_910591695.1 Galerucella pusilla
ATTTGCCTAATACAAATTTATCGGTGAGAAAAATGTGTTTTCGAACAACGTATCTACAGTTTTTTATTTTGTTTCCTTTATTTATTATGCATTTCTGGTAGTGTTGATGTTGATTTCCCCAGAAGTTTGAGAAAAACACTATGAAATAAATATTTGTGAAAACTGTGAAAAACAAATGGTTGCCGATAATATATTATACCGAATAATTAAATATATGACGATTTTTTCAGTGAATCATTCTCTGAATAACAACAAATCTAGTCAACCTTGACTTGTGAAAACAAGTTTTTTTTCGATTGCCAGTATTAAAAACGAATTAAGTACGTACATTACATTTTATATGAGTTATTTTGAACCGCATAACCTAATCCACATTAGTTTCCGTTCGAAAAGATAGTAAATTTAGATGATACTGATAATTATTATAAACAATTCTCTCATACTTCCTGAGATAAAATGTGTATCAGTTTTTATCTCCACGACTAAATAATAACGCACAAATTATTTTTACATATTTAGCTGCATAATGATATAAATTCTTCACACCAGTGAATAATGAAAAGAATTCACTCTCGTTAGCCAATCACATTCTATTATTATCAGAATTCACGCTAAAATGAATTAAAATGAATAAATCAAATCGTCTCTTTAAAACGTCAAATACCTAAGAACGCAAATCGCTTCTGACAGCGCGTCGTTTGAAACGTCAAAATAATTCTAAAATCATAATTTTACATATTATAAGAGAAAAAAATGGACAACAGTAGCGATAGTGAATTTGTATGCCTCCCGGAATTAATTTCATTTATAAATGTAAGGGTTCCGATTAAAAATATGAGTTACCTAAGTATATAAATTTACTCTTTACATTTTTATAAATATGCTCTATAGCCTAGTGGTGGTTGACTATGGCGCGGAGGATCGAGGTTCGATCCTCACTGGAAGGGTTTTCTTTTTAGTCGTGGAGAAAGTATAGTATTTTACTTGCGTAGAATGAATATTATTTACTTGGATGATTTCAAAACTCACTCTCTGCGCTCCCTCGTTTTGGAAACGTCATCCGCGTGAATAATAGCCATAATTCTGCACTCGTTGAAGAATATACTATTCTTGAACGTAGGAATTGATTATTGGGCCTGTTCGTAGAGCAGTCACAATCGGTTGGAAAGTGGAGGACTCATGCGCAGAGTCTTTGTGAACGGTTTTCATTCACAGCGCATGAGTTAGGCCCATTGTACGTTCTCCCGAGGAGTGGGCAGGTCACTAGGAGGTATCTTCTTTATATCGGCAGATGTAGGCCAATATTCACCAAACACATTATCTATCTCATTAACGATAACTCCGGGCACTCGCATTGAGATGCCTTTTCGTCAAAACAATAAGTTTCAATAATATTTAATTAAAAGACATAAATTCCCTTGAAGCTAATTCCAACAAATCATGAATCGTTATATAAATAAGAATTAGGATGGTTGCACGTACGAAGACAAGTTCAGAGCGTGAAATAAACATAAATAGTATTATTTATATTTACTTATGATGAACTTGACTCGTCGTATAAATATGCTAACGATAGTGTTTTAAGGGACATTCTAATTATCGATTCTCATTATAATTATGATTACCATTACTATTAATATTAGTGCTAGTAATAAGTAGTTTAATGTATATAGTAATAGTAAGTTAAAGTAATAAACAGAACGTGTCCCAGTGCTACAGATAGTTGTTTTATTCCTGTAAGATGACCACAGAGTGACCAGCAACACCACCTATTCAGAGGCCCTTCCACACCTATAATCTACCAAGTATCCATCGACGATACATTCATTACAGCATAAGACATGACTGATAGTTTCGTCCTCCCGTTCACAGATCCTGCATAACATAGTCTACTAGCCCCATGCTATGGAGATATTTCATAAATTGTTCCTGGTCGTCGCCAAGCATTTCTTCGACGCCAGCTCCCCAGAGTGATCCTGACAAAACTGCATCACTTGATTTCATCCCATCTCTTAAGGGATTGAGCATGGGTCTAATGTTTGGCTAGTTCCGCAATTGCCGAAGTCGTCAGGCCGTAGGTGCCCCTGGGTCCTAAAGGTCTTTGTCCAGCCGCTTCTCCAGCTTAAGATAATATTGTTATCTATCGAGGCATAAACAGAAATCTTGATGGTACTTTAGTACTAGCCTTGATGCAACACATTGTCTGTTCAAGGCTATCTGTATCTGTAGAGTAGGGACGCTCACAGCACTTAGGCCACATGTGACCCATTGTACATCCTCCAGAGGAGTTGTCCTCCTAAGTCATCGTCCATCCTGTCCTTCTCAGGAAGGTAGACAGTTCACAGTTCCTTTACATCGGCAGGTGTAGGTTAAGACTCACCGAACACACACTCTCTTAAATGTCGATAACTCCGGACACTCGCATAAGACATGCCTGACAGTTTCATATTCCTGTTCACTCATCCTGCATAGAGGTGTGTCCACTAGCCCCATAGTATGGAGGTGCTTCCTTAGTTGACAGTGGCCAGTCAGAAATCCTACTGTTAAACGTAGGTTTTCCTTGCTATCGCCAAATATTTTTTCGGCGCCATCTTCCCAGGGTCGCCCAGGATGAGCCTGGCAAAACTACATCCTTTGATTCCATCCCATATCTTAAGGGAGTGAGCATGGATGTGACGATTGGCTAGTTAGTTCCGCAATTGTCGAAGTCGTTAGGCCGTAGGTGTCACTGGGTTCTAAAAGGTTTAGTCCAGCCGCTTCCCTGGCTAAAGAATCGGCAATGCGATTACCTTCACCTACTCCTGTCGTGCCCTTTAATCCACCTCAGGATAATATTGTTATCTGCCTAGGCGTTAGCTAAATCTTGGTGGCACTCTAGTACTAGCCCCGATATAACACGTTGTCTGTTCAAGGCTAATAAAGCTTGTCTGCTGTCAGTACAGATTTTATGTTTTTGTCAGAAATTCCTTTTCTGGTTAGTTTTTTAGTGACAATTGAGATACCAGCCAGTCAGTTTGAACCACACTGGTATTTTTTCCCATTCCCCACTTGATTCTTAGGCTTAGTGATCTGGAGTAGACTCCTCACCCGAGTATTCTTTGATTTATGAGCCTTAAAGTAATTAGTGAATAACTATTAATTGTTGTTTCAGTTTGTGTATATAACATATTTTTGTTTCAGTCTAACAATAAAAAAGAAGCCGAGAAACTGATTAAAAACATAATAAAGATCGTCATAAAGCTGGGCGTATTACACCGCAACAACATGTTCACCGATGAGGAATTAAAACAAGCGGAGAAGTTCAAAAACAAGTTCCGACTGGCCGGAATGGCGATAATTTCTTTCTACGAAGTAGATTTCAGCTATGACCGTAACTATATCGTCCACGCATTCACCGAAAGTCAAAAGTGCCTAGAAATGATCGTTTCTAAACATCTCACAGATAAATCTGTATCTAGAATAGAAAGTGTTTTCTCTTTCTTTGGTAATGATCAGTTTTTGGATTCCGTTTTCAAGAGTAACTCTGAATATAGGGAAGCTCTTGGTAGGGTGGTTTCGGATTTGAACAAAGCCATCGAAAACGGAGATCTTTAGTCCCCCACTATGTGATTTTTATATGTGATTTTAATTTTAATTTATCTCCGGTATTAGTCGACACGCGATTTATCTAAAAGTTCTTAGGCAACTAACTTTAAACTACTGAAGCAAAGTCATATCAAAACTTACTTGTACAAAAGGTGGAAAATGAATTCATTAGGTTAACAGTAAAACCCTGTATAATACAAGTTCCATTACTGTTCTGATCATCCTTTACAATGAAACTTGAAAAAAAATTAAATCCTCTACAGAATCTTTTGTTTCACCAATTGCCACAAGAAATCTGATTTTGCAACTTGGCACTTCTGGAGCTTTTCCTATGTACCTCATCACACTGTCAAAGAAAAAAATCCTTGTCGAATTACCACAACCTTCAATATAGAAAATAATTTAGGTTGAAATTAGATTCATAAGGGGTAAGAGTGTAAAGAAAATTTTAATAATAATAAAAACCAGTAAGTATTCAAGTCCAGAAAATTAAGGAGGGCAAACTTCAGCGGAACTTCCACCAGCAGTACAAGCCCAACAAATCACTTTTTGATTTAGTCTACTTATACAGACGACAACACGTCGAAAATTTATATATATATATATATATATATATATAATCAGCTCTGCAGGCCTAGAAGGCCCATGGCTTTGTTGACTTCCTTTCTCCATTCTTTCCTGTTCTCTGCTTTTCTTTTCCAGTTGGTTATTTTTAGTGTTCTAAGGTCTTTTAACACCTCTTCCATCCATCTTGCTTTGGGTCGTCCTCTTTTCCTCTTTCCTCCTATCCCGCTTTCTACTATTTTTTGGGGTACCCTTTCATTCTCTGTATGTGGCCAATCCATCTCAATCTATATCCCTTTGCAGTACCTATAATGTCTGGTTGGCCAAATAGTTCTCTCAGTTCTTTATTGCTTCTTCTCTGCCATATGTCGTCTATTTCTTCCCTCTATAAATTTTGCGTAGACATTTCCTTTCCCAAATCGCTAGCATATTTTGTTCATTTTTACCCAGTGTCCATGTTTCGCTTCCGAATAGAACTATAGGTCTTAGTACCGTTTTATATATTCTTATTTTGGCACTTCTAGCTAGCACCTTACTGTTTAATATATTTTTTAGCTTATATAAACATTTGTTTCCTTTGTTTATTCTGTTCTGGATCTCTTTTCTTTGATCAGGCTTTTTGGCAAATTCTGCTCCTAAATAGGTAAATGTATCCACTTCTTTAAAACTATATGTTTTGTTTTTCAAAGTTGTTATTTCCAATTTCCCATTATTCCTTTCCTCAGTATTTGTCCATTTCATGTACTTAGTTTTCTCCTCATTTATTTCCAATCCCATTTCTAATGCTATTTGCTCGAGTCGTACAATAACTTCTTGTAGTTCTTGCTTGCTTCTTGTAATTATTGCAATGTCGTCGGCAAACGCTAGGCATTGATGTCTTTTGTGATATATTATCCCTGACCTATTTACTCCCGCTTTTCGAACTATGTATTCAAGTACATATGTAAACATTATGGATGATAGGGGGTCACCTTGCTTAACTCCTTCCCTCACTTCAAAACTTTCGGTTCTCTCATTTCCTACCTACATTTCCTACCCAAAAATTCATATAAATCTAAATAATCTTAATCACTTATTCATTTCACGTCAGAACTACCAGCTTCTGGTCAAGTTTTTTGGTCCAAAGTCTACTTCTACAGAAAATATCAAAATTTTATTCAGGTGAAAATTTAATCCGCAGAAATTGATAAAAAATAAAAAAATTTAATTTGATAAAAAACTTATTTGAAAATTTCAATTACAACTAATTGTATAATTCAGAATTTAAAATTTGCATGGTGCAAAACAACGTGCAAGAGATTGCATCAATCAAAATTATTGGCTTATTTAGAAATTACAAAATAATTTTCTGATAATGGGTTATGCTATTTTATGGAAATTTGGCGCACCTATGTTTAAATATTATACTCAATTTATCAGAATCGATAAACAACAATTCCGTTTCTAAAAATAATTCCAGAGTTAACAACTTCGCTTCATACATTTCAATTTCGACTAAAGATTTTCAGAGAGGGGATGAAACTCAACCAGAACAAAAAGACGCGTCTAAAAATGATATGGATAACAAGAAATATATTAACAAAGTGATCCAGACATCACCCAAACTTACCAAAAACGCGATATCTCCATCCAATTCAATAGCAAATAACATCAACTCAAATTCCTTATCACGCCAAGCAAGTGAGATAGTAATAGATTTCGAGATTATTCGGATAATGATAGTAGTTGCGAAAGAGCTCTTAACAATTACTCCACAGTCAGGTTCTTGGAGGGTCTTTCCCAAACATCTTTGGGTCTCAATGGCCTCAAAAATATTGGTAATACATGTTTCATGAATAGTGTTACCCAATGCCTATCAAACACAAGGTGGCTATTAGAATATTTAAAGAAAGACGCATACATAAGAGATATTAACACAAGCATATCCAGCATGAAAGGAACACTAATTAAAGCATTTGCTGAAGTTATTAAAGAGCTTTGGTCTGAAACGGTTCAGACAGATTGGTTAATACAGTATCATTGAAAAGTCAGATTCAGCGATTTGTTCCAAGGTTCATGGGATACGCTCAACAAGATGCGCAGGAGTTTCTTCGTTACCTATTAGAAGGACTTCACGAAGATGTCAACAGGGTACATGCAAAACCAAAGCCCATATTAACAGAAATTGATGAAAAACTCAGTGATAGTGAGAAAGCGCAAGAATCTTGGTTAAGATATCCGAGAATGAATAACTCCAAGATTGTAGATAACTTTGTCGGTCAATTAAAATCAACACTCAAGTGTACACACTGTGGTCACTGTTCAGTTACCTTCGATGCCTTTTGGGATTTATCCCTTCCCATACCCCAAGGCATAGGTCAGTTACGACTTTCACAATGTTTGGATTCGTTTACAAGAGAGGAAACACTTGACGGTGATGAGAAACCAACATGTTCGAAACGTAGGGAACGAAGACGAAGACGAACTAAATCATTCTCAATTCATAAATTTCTGAAAATATTGGTTATTCACCCGAAGCGCTTTTCGCCAACAAAAAGATTAAGGAGAAAACTTAATGTTGCAATAGATTTTCCAATAGAAGGGCTTGATATGAGCCATTACGCGGCTGATAATGTGGCTCCCTGTAGGTACAACCTCTACTCTATATCAAATCACAGTGGAACCACTTACAGAGATCACTACACGGCATATTGCCGACATCCTACACGGGACAGTGGCACGAATATAATGATGCAATTAATATCGTCGGAATCTTTAGTCAGTGGGGAAGCATATGTTCTCTTCTATGAGCAAGAAGGCAAGAAAGTCGAACCTTTTTTTTTTAGTTTCAAGTGTTACCTGTATTTACGAATGTACCAAAATCTACTATAATAAATAGCATTGTGCTAACTGTTGAAATTCATCATTTACTCACCTACACAGTCACCAATTTTGACCTGATTAATTTTTTATTTTGATGGGCTGTGCATCGGAAACAGTTGGTGAAAGCAACAGTCTCAGTCAATGATTATACTAGCTTTATTGGTATACAAAATCAAACGGAAATATATTAACTACTTTATTACTGCTTCGTTTTTGAATCTTGAAGTGCCTTTCGTACGATCGTTTTAATGGCATTATAGCCGCCGTTAGTTGCCTATACCACATTATTGTTTTTTTATCTTGTAAATTAAATCTACGAATATTGTCAACTTGAGGCAACTGCAAACTTTCTGTTGCAAACATTATTTTCATATTTTAAATTCCTAAACAGGCACCTACAACGACCCCTCCTTAATAAGTTGGTATTGCTAAGAGTAATTTTTTTTATATTTCATTTTAGAACACAAATTTCGACCAGATGGCCCACATTGGTCCTTTTATATTCAACAAACTAAAAAAATCCCCCCTTTTTATTAAGCTGTGCTTTTTATTATCACGTTGATCACAGGTGTTATTCCAAAACGGGAATTTACAATATATTATGTTGCTTGCATTAGCATTCAAGCTGCAATATTTTTCAAAGATCTAAACTATACTTTGAAGTTTGATTTTTAGTATAAACTAGTAGTGTATTTCACATTTGTAACAATTTACAAGGTACCTTCATAGGTACACAATCAACACATGATATAAAAAGATATTAGTGCATAGTTACTCAGAAAATACAAAAATTTACGATCACTGCTTATATACAAAATAATATAAAATGATATTTGAACGATTTTATCACTTCAAAAGTATAATTTCACGACCATGGCATATTTTAAAAAGCATGTACTTGCCTAGTATTGTAGACATTCCGAATAAAACACAAATTTTATTTGTTAGTAACACCAATATTTTACAAATAATACATGTATAGAGCTAGATATTAAAGTGCTTAGCTCAATAACCTCTATAATTTAAGGTATTTGTCTACATAAAGCGTTTAAACCAAATGTATAAAACAAGAGCGAAAGGTGAGTCAGTGTAGTTTGAAAAATCCCAACATTTTCATAAAATTGGAAACTGAGCAATTGAGTAATGTCGTCTAGTGGTAAAAAGCAAACTAGTTATAGCTTATAAGTACATCCTATTTACATTGATAGTCAAGTTGATAGTATTAATGGAAGTTGGAATATTTTTGGTACTTCAAAAGTAAAAAAATGGTAGAGAAAGAACTTAATATCTATAACTAGTTGAGGCTAGGAGTTTACCGACAACAGTTAAATAATGTTGCCACAGCAGCTTTACACATTTCACCCTATCTTTCATGAACAAGTAACTGAAATTATTCTACCACTTTTAGCTAAATCATTTATTTCCTTAAGTTTTTCTTTCATATGAGATATGTTTTTATTTCAACGTTTCCCAAAATAAATAATAAGAATAAAACAATACTTTCTATAATCTAAACGTCAACACTGACGCAAACTATGCGGTATTTAGATTGACAGGTGGAATAATTTCTTATAAATGCCATCGGCGATCATATAATGCAGTGTTCACTTGTTGCTGGCATCTGAAATGAACACTAATAGTTTGAGTAAAACTCTGTAATATCTAATAAACAACAGATTATCAAAGGATGATTGCATTCCAACATTCAAGGTACTTTTTGAAACAAACTATAACAAGGTAAGCAGGGATAGTTGTCTATACCAAACACTGATTCAATAATTTCAATTGCAATTCCATACTTAACGATATTTTTTTACGTTACGAAAAATATTGTGCTTCTAGGGAGACAATATACAGGGTGTAACAAAAAGGCAGGTCATAAATCATACCACATTCTGGGGATAAAAATAACTCGATCCATTTATAATTATTATCACTACATAATCAGTACTTCAACTTTTTCATAGTTAAACGTGGCACTGTCGAATGTTTTCAACTGCATTCCTTTCACGATTTCAGATAAACTTGCCAAAGTATACAACCCTTCGAAGTTACCAAATGAAAATTGATTTTTTCAAATATTTCGACAGTTGTTCGACATATTATAATGAAAGTTGACAAGTGGCTTTTTTATGATTAGAGCATCTTAAAAAAAATTGAGGAATTATTGCACCCCTTTAAAAATTGAGATCCCCTAAACCACCCCAAAATTTTTGTGTACATTACAATTTAATGCTTATTGTTGCACCATTATTCAAACACATTATTTTTGAAACTTTTCTGCCCCCTGGTACTTTTTACAATTATCAGTTTTTATCGAGATACCTACGGCCTATTTTTCATTATACTTCAAAAATTTCGAGTATCAAACAACAAAAAAAGTTAATCAATTTTCAAGTTTTTCGAGGGCCCCAAATTTTTGATTGAATCTTATTTATTTACAAATGTGTGTAGCTTTTATTAGATGTTCGAAATGGCCCCCATTTTCTTGAATACACAGTCGGCACCGTTTTACTAACGAAAACTGAATATTCTGGAAAAGCAATGGCATCTGACGATATCTAATTGCAGCCTCAACTGTAACTTTGTTCGCATGCACATTTGTACCAGGGTAACTTGGGTTGGATCGGGTTATTTTTAGCCCCAGAATATGTGGTATGATTTATGACCTGCCTTTTTGTTACACCCTGTAGATCGTTGTAGTGTCAATGAGTTTGTCTCGAGAAAATAGAACATTTCTAAATACTTTCAATTTACACTGATTAATATAATTATACTAAGTAGCTGAATTTATATACATTTTGGTGACTACTGCTTTAACTAGTCCTACTAGATATAAATAAACTAAATGTTGTGGTTATTGTACATATATAACAGATATTACATATCTTTAATATATCTATTGCATGAAATTTAGACTACAGAGTATTTTTGCACTGAATTAAAATAAAGTCTGTAATAAAATATGTACCATAGTATGGCAGAAATACTCTCAAAGAGGTTGTCTTATACTTTAAAAAAAATACTTCGGTTGTAATACTGTCGAGTGCCATATTTTTTCAAATTCGTCCGTTTCACCAAACAACTCGTGCGTAAATCACTTTCTATTCATGTTCAAACTTGATGTTAGTTGTCACTGAATAGTTTTCGAGTTGAACATACTTTTCACTTTCTATACTTTGTTTCAGTCATATTGGTAGCACATTATGTATGCAAATTCCTGTTTAACTATACTGAGTGGCTCTAACAAGTTTGGGTAATTCTGACCCTACACACTCAATAAACAAGTAAGTTTGAGTAGGGCTGCCAGGTATACAGTAGAATTTCCATTGTTGTCGAGGTCCGTTGCTTATTGTCCTGTTTATAAGTCCGAAATATCACTGTGATGGACAGAGTATCAGGTTTTTATAAAAGAACTAATTCATGTTATGATTTATATAATAAATTTCTTTGAAATATTTTCAACGGAAGCGCACATTAGTGTAGTAAGTCGATTATTAATTTATTATATTCAATATCTATCTAATTGCTAACTGAAAAAATAATTTGTTGTCCTAGAAAGGGAGATTTGCTCAAAGATGGCAGATGGTGTAGTTTAGTAATATTTTATTTTAAAAGTTGGTTTTAACTTAAAGTGGGTAAGTCTACAATGACGTTATTTTTATACTCTGACGCTACAAATTAAATGTCTCTTGTTTATTGCCGTTCTCAGTTTGTGCTAACAATGTGATGAAACAGGGTACACTGAATTTAGTTGTAAAAAATTGTAACGTTTGATAATCCCTAAGGAAGTGTTTCATGCTATATTTGGTATGTATTTTTTGCCGGGTCCATAAAATGGGACGCTGATAGATTGCGTTCTGCAATTTCGAATTATATATTGAAGTAAACTTTTGCACTAATTCACACATAGATGATATATGGAACTGTCAAACGTCTCAATTTTTAAGCCAACTCTTCTTGCCTACATTGTATTGTTTAATACAATTCCAAATGTCCATGACAGTTCTTTGTGAATTCCTAGAAATTTTGCGAAATTGGCATAAGCGAGATTTGGGAAGAAAACATACATGAGATACTACTGCCTTAATTATTTTCATTATTTATAAATAATTTTAATATTATTTATACTGTAATAAAATTTTAATTTTTATTATTTTTTGTCATACTGACGACTGTATTATAGAAATTTGCCACTTAGTTTTAAGTAAGTTGATAGGGAGGTCTGAAAAACTACTACTTGTGCCACTGTTTATAAATTTCTATATCTGACTCACAAAAATATTGTGAACACTGCTATTTTCATTTGAAGCTCTACATGGTTTAATAACTCCATTGGTGAAAATAGACTGTGAGTGTATTCTGCATATTGGTAGGTAACATACAATGAACAGATAATGTTGAGAAAAAGGGCTAATCGTAAATGTCCACACACCTTTTTTAAAGTTTTCTCAGTTTGTCCCTATTTGGACAACAGTGTATAAAAGCTACCATTTTTTTTTTCAAAAGTATGTGTTTTATAAATAAAATATGTTCTTGGACAAATGAACAAAATTATATATTTCGTATGTACATGTGATTTTTTGGACCTCCCATGTTATATTTTTTTATCATTACTAGTCTGAACTTTGAACTTTGTTTATTTATTTCAGTTTCTTTCTATAGTTTATTTACGATAAAAAGACGATGACGTTGCAAAACAAAATATTGTGATGTTGCCAAGCTGTAGTTTTCTTAATAATAATGAATACAAATAGCGAATTCTATTACTCACGTCTCTTACAGCAGTAAGCGGGAGAAGCGGCCCCCATTTCGGCATTCTCGTTCAAAATAGCTTAACAAAGATGGTTACCATCTCTTGACATTCACTGTTTAGCTGATTCGGCATTTTATTAACTACACACTGCAGATTTGCCGAAATAATTAGTTATGAAAATAACTTTTTTTAATCTTAAAGAAACCATGAATTTAGAAGCACCAAAAAACTTAAATATTATACGATGATCGAATGTCAATAAATGTCAAAACAAACTGGGGAATTTTACCAGTTGATTTGACAACGTCTTGAAGTTTTGCCAACCCGTAAGCTGTAAAGTGCCCTGGATGTTAAGGATAAATTGTATTTACGGTTGGTAAATTAATATTTATTCTGATAAGCAGGAAAGTAACTAAAAATGACATCATCATCTTTTTATCGTGAAAATCCTATATACACTTTTGGGTTATGAAAAGTGATATTCAATAATTTAAGGGTACTTAAAACAATATCTATATACCTATTATAAATATTACTGCATTAAATATAGCAATATTTTATCACTAATTTTAGCAAAGGGCACAAACAACTTGAACCAAAAATGTAATAGTAGATTATTTCTAGTATTTTAGTGATGTTATTGAACCATTCGAATCATCTTTAATGATAAAAATTTGGTACGTTTTTCCATAACTTGTTAGCATACAAATCGATGCAAGGTACAAAACGATTATCCCCATCTAGGAAAGATATTTAACCTCAAAAGAACATTAAATTGAATAATGGTATATGTTGCGGGAATCAAACCACCATAAGTTACAAGAAACGTCTTGAGGAAATATCTTTGTTGATAAACTGACAGATAGGTGATGAGTATTTATTAATCTTGCAATCGATATACGTTTGTAATACTTTAATAATTAAATTTATATGGATTTAAACAGGAAAAACGTACGTATTAAAAAAATTAATGAAGATTCGAATTACTTATTTATTTAAACCATGACATTTTTTTGTATAATTTATTGTAGACCTCGGAATATGTGAGATATATTTTGGTGTTTTCTATGTATAATTCTTTACAGATGTTATTAAAAGTTGATAAACTGTGTTATCAAATCAAATTGTAGCTTTTTATTCTAAACACAACCAAAAATAAGTGAAAATCGGAACTTCAAAGTAGGTAATTGTCAATATGTTCGCAACTTTTGTATTTCAAATACTTCAAAATTTTATTGTCAAAAAAATTTGCTTCTTTATACCACTCACCTCAATAATATTTCAACACCGTCTATTGAAGGTTCTCTGTTCGCTTGATTCGTGATTTCTCGATTATTGACGAAATATCTTTGAACTGACTATATCCTATCGACAGCCCAGGACGCCTATTCTCATCGATAGAACATAGTTGAGAGAAGTGAGTATTCTATCACACGAGTAGGAACGTTCCTTGCTCTCTTGAAATTTCGAACCGTATTCTGAGCCATGCGAAATTCTTGGACATTGTTGCCGTATGTTATCAATGAATTGAAGTGTATGTGGTAGACCATTTGCTCAAATAGTAGTTTAAGAGTAACAAGAAAACGTCATATCTTGATAGATGTCATTTTATATTTTAATCTTAGTGACAAAAATTTCCAAATCATAGATATAATATAAAATAAAAATGGACCGAAAACCTTCAATAATCAGTTCTGCGCAAAATGATGTATTAGTGCAGTTTATGAAGGATCATGAAGATTTGCAAACGGGCCGGTTTACTTTCTTTACTTTAATTCATGACATAATGACATATCAATGTAAAATACGTTATGCGCATGCGATTCGCATGAAAATATTAGATTCGTGTGCTTCAAAGCAGGAGAACAAAATTGCTCCCCTTCTACCAAAATTTCATAGGAAGGGAATCGGCGAGAATACGGCCACCAGTAGTGCATCTTAGACACGCGGCAAAAGTCGCGCAGATTTGACTGCGCATACTAGACGCCATTTTCTGAGGATAAAATATTTAGACCAATCGAGAAGAAGGAGTGTGGTGCACTCTCCTGTCATTGTCTGGTTTGAATTCAACCAATGGAATATGTACATTCGAGCTATTTGACAGTTCTGACTTCTGACATTACGATGAACGAAGGAAGAAGAAAACGTCACGAACGGATGTTAATTGCATTATTTCTCATTCTATGTGTGAACAGGTGTTTTGTAAATTGTTTTTTGAGTGAGATTAGTGAGAACATTTAAAAAGTAAAGCCTTCTTTCACTGAATATAGATATTTGTTACTTTTTTAATAATCTTTTGCAATTGCAGGACATGTATGTGCAGTGAAAGGCTGTTTTAATAGTAGAGCGAAGTCAAACGATAGCTACTCAAACGATAGCTTCTCATTTCCTAACGATTCACAAAGGTATGTTTCTCTTTGATGAAAAATTTTGTAACCAGATGTAAGGACGATAAATATTATTATTGACATGCTGTTTCATTTACTTTCATACCAAACCCCATTTTTTAAATATCTACGAGAGAGGAACACACAAAAGTCATATGATGCAGAGTGTTTAAAAAAGCATAGTCTATAACATCTTTTTTTATGTATAGACATAAATGAAGTCATAATATATCAACAAACGAAAATTACGAAAAATATCCTCATTTGTTGGATTATTACAATAAAGAAATTTTTAAGTACGAGTCTGTCGTTCCCATAACGCTGGCTCCTGACCTGACATTTATCCAGAAAACATGGCCGACAGTTACTTTGAAACTTCAAAGGTACCGCCCTGGAGATGCACTACTGTTTACGGCGTATGAAATTTCAATGGAACAATGGCGGATTTTCTCGTAGGAACGCTCACATCTCTTGGTTGAGAATAAGCACCCAGGAGTTCGGTTCAACTAATGCAATCCTAAAAGATGTTTAGGTATAGGTAGCCGGTGATAGGAGAAAAAGGAGAGGAAATGGAGTGGGTTAAGGAGGTACGCACTACAGAAAGAAAAGGTACAAGTGTGAACGCGGAGTTGATCTGTCGAATGGAGGGTGATTGTAGGGATGAGAGGAAGGTGTTCGATATGATGAGTCGACTGTTTGAGGAAGTGGAGAGCAAGGTCAGCGTTGGGCTGCACAGGCTTGAGCATGTGGAGATGGAGGTGCTGAGGAAGATGAACGCGTGGGTGAGAGCAGATGGGACGAAGGTGGCAATTTATACAGATAGGGAAAAAGAGGTCAGGTATGAGGCGGTAATCCTGAAGGATATTGGAAAAGTCAATCAGGAGGGGATAGAAACGATTAAGAAGGGTTTGAGGGAGATGGAAGGAAAGTGGGTGAATAGACGGGGAGGTGGTTATAGAGGCAAAGAAAAGGGTTGAGGTCAGGGGAATTTTGAGGGAAGTGGAAAGGGTAGCAGGAGCGAGAGAGGTGGAAGCGGAAAGGGGAACAAAAACCATGAGATGGTGGGGATAGACCCGTGGATTGAAGATGGTGGTGAGAAAGAAAATAGAGGGATTGATTGGGGAAGGGACAAGAGTGATGTCAGTGGTGAGGGAAAGGAACGGGATGAAAATGGCGGTGTTGAGGGTGGAATGGGAGAAAGCGGAAGTTTTACTAGGAAAACGGGAGATTAAGTTGGACTGGAATAGGGTAAATATTGTAGAGGGGAGAGAGGAGGGTAGATGCTTTGAATGTGGAGTGAAGGGCCACCAGGTAGCGGGGTGTAATGCTAAAAGTGTGGTAAATATAAGGGAATGCTGGCTATGTAAGAACATGGAGCACATGGCCAGAGACTGTAGACAGGCCTTCCTTTGTAGGGTATGTGGGGAAAGAGGACACAAGCCAGGGGTGACAGAATGTAGTAGGGGAAGGAAGGGAGTGGATGAAGACGGAGAGGGAAAACATGGGAGGTACCATCTGGACCCCTCAGAGGGGACGAGTCTGCGGAAATAGGAGGAAGAAACTGGGACTGTAACCCAAAAATCCTAAGCTGGTTGTACACTGCCATAGTGAGACCAATCACTTATGGAGCCATTGCGTGGAGTAGTAGAACTAGCCTATTGACGACGAGAGAAAACCTCTCCAAAATTCAAAGACTAGCCTGTATATGCATTACAGGAGCAATGAGAACATGCCCAACGGCAGCCATGGAAGTGATTCTCAACCTCACCCATTTACATATGGTGGTGGAAAGTGTTGCAGAAAGAACAAGATACAGACTAAGTAGAGAGGGAATCATTAAAAAAAAACACCTCCTCACTTCTTAGAAATCAGACAACCTGGGACATGCCACAAGACGGTATGATGAAAAAGTATAACTTTTCAAAGAAATTCGTTACGGAAATGAGCAACAAGAAGGAATGGGATCCAAATACCATTACCAGACTTGGAAAGAATGCCATTCAATGGTACACAGACGGCTCAAAAGCAAAAGAAGGAACTGGGATAGGAGTGTTCGGGCCAGGAACCAAACACTCTGAAAGCTTGGGAAAAACCCCAAGTATCTTTCAAGCGGAAATCCACGCCATAAGAAAGTGCGCCCAGTTCAATATTGGTAGAGGATACAGAAGACAAAGGATTATCATAATGTCAGATAGTCAAGCAGCCATTAAGGCACTGAGATCTTCTGTAATCAGTTCCAAAATGGTGTGGGAATGCCTAGACAAACTCAATGAACTAGGCGAGAACAACACAGTCACCTTACTATGGATTCCAGGACACACTGGAATAGAAGGAAATGAAATAGCAGATGAACTAGCAAAGAGGGGGACTGAAATACCTTTCTGGGGGCCTGAACCCTTTTGCCCAATCAGCCCCAATGTAATATTGGAAGAAATAAGTAAAGTCGAGAAAAAGAGAAGATGTGACCATTGGAAGGATCTAGTAGGGCTTATACAATCAAAGACTCTTCTGGGTGACTACAACCTGTTGAGATCAAATGAATGCATAAGTCAAAGTAAAACTGCGCTAAGAGTTTTAACAGGGATCCTAACGGGACATTGTCGCCTGAATGGGCACCTGAAAAAGCTCAAAATAGTGGAGGAAGAAGAATGCAGATTTTGTGGAATGGAAGAAGAAACCTCCATCCACATACTTTCCAGCTGCACAGCACTTCAGAATCCCAGAGCACAGCACCTAGGAGATTACTGGATAGAAGAGGAACATTTGCCTAAGTTGAAGCCTGCAGATATCCTAAAATTCCTCCGGGAAATAAGACTAAAGGAACTACTAGTTTCTGAGACTCTCCTCAGAAACTGAGTAGAAGTAAGGGGGCACAATAGATATTTTAGGTCTCAGTGAATGTCACCCCAAAAAAACACACATACATACAAATAGGAGGAAGTAGAAAGCAGACCGCGGGAAGAAAAAATGTAGAGGATGGATGGAGGGTGTTACAGATGAATCTAGGGGAGAGCATGATTAGGAAAGAGAAGGCATGTGAGATGTAGGAGTGATAGAGGGAGTAGATGACGGAGAGTGTGTGCTAGGGTAGTGATTCCGAGGCGGGAGTAACAGCGAGCTTGAGCTGGGTTTGGTTGGTAGGCATTCACTTGGGGATGAGTCCAACACTGTCTGGGTACTGGTTAGGACTAGGGGGTGCAAAATAATCGATTAATCGAAAAATAATCGGGTTATCGAAAAATCTATATATATTTTTTAAAATAATCGAATAATCGTAAATAATCCAATTATCGAAAAAGTCGAATATTCGGAAATTATCGGTTAATCGGAATCTGATCAATTAATCGAAGATTTATTCTTTTTCATAATTCTTGATAACGGCAGCTGGTAGTGGTGAAAATAAAGTATGTAACATTGTAGTTTGATTCACAGTAACTAAAACTGTATGTCGTGGTATAATATATATTTCAATTTTCAGTTTTTAATGGGAATCTATTTTTCTATAGCGTTCCTGCTGCCATTATTATTTCCGATTAATCTTAAATAATCGATTGTTTTCGGTTATTCTCGATTAATCTTAAATAATCGATTATTTTATATAATCGATTATAATTGTTGATAATCGCCCAGCCCTAGTTAGGACCCATTCGAACATGAGTTTCCCATCTCAGCGCGAAAAAAAAATCCTAGTGATTTAATTAGAATCAAATAAAGGTTTCAAGTTTTAATAAAATATTTTAAATAAATATACATATAATAGACTTGTTTATATACAAACTGAATATCCAAATTAATTTATACATTGTCAGGAACTAAATATATAAAATAAAATCACTCCCTAAATCAACTGTTGTTCTGCAAAGTGAATATTTTCATCAATAAACATTTCTAGTGTCATACTGTTAAAAATCTATAGGGATTCAGTGGCGTAGTCGGATTTTCCATTCCAATATTGAATCTCTTTGCTTACTAACATTGAATTAATTTTTGTATGCGATCTAGTATACAGCGTGTCCCCGGATGAAGTATCCTATAGGTGAAAATTTTTTAAATATTAATTTAGTGAAAAATGTTATTCTTGATAAAAAGTTTTGCTTGTTCCGAAACCCCATAAAATGAAATAAAATTCAAGTTTTTCAAAACCCGTCTCATTTTATTGCCAGTTTTATGAAAACCTGGAGACTGACTTTTTGACATTTCTTCACATATTGGCTAATATCTCGGGAACCTTAAGGTTTGCAAGGTTCTAGTCTACGCCATTCGATTCAAAATTGAATTTTCTATAAAAAGAGGAATTTTCCACATCGAAAAACCTTAATGAATTTTAGAATTTTCAGGTTTTGAAATGTTTTCCAAGTCCACACCGAAACTTATACTGATTCGCGATGACTCATAATTTTCAAAATTCCTCTTTTTATAGAAAATTCAATTCTGAATCGAATGGCGTTTACTAGAACCTTGTAAACCTTAAGGTTCCCGAGATATCAGCCAAAATGTGAAGAAGTTTCAAAAAATCAGACTCCAGGTTTTCATAAAACTGGCAATAAAATGAGACGGGTTTTGAAAAACTTGAATTTTATTTCATTTTATGGGGTTTCAGAACAAGCAAAACTTTTTATCAAGAATAACATTTTTCATTAAATTAATATTTAAAAATTTTTCAC
Organism: Galerucella pusilla; assembly: GCA_910591695.1. Taxonomy (NCBI): domain Eukaryota; kingdom Metazoa; phylum Arthropoda; class Insecta; order Coleoptera; family Chrysomelidae; genus Galerucella; species Galerucella pusilla. The sequence continues at coordinate 18,819 of CAJUYI010001498.1, forward strand.
CTATAGGATACTGTGGACACGCTGTATAAACAGTAAATCAACCAACAATCTAGCTAATTATGCAAATTTGGTCGGCATGTTGCAGGCTAAAAACCTTCATATAAACTATTTACAGCCAGAAATATACAAACATCATGAGACCTAAAAAATGTCCATTGATTCTGAAATCGATGGTGGAAGAAAAAAAATCACTTGCTTTATAACTTAATCTAATCTCTACTTTCATTGTTTCACTCTAATAGACGTGTTAAATTCGTCTTCTTCATTAGCTTCCGAGTTCGAAGAAGCGTCTGGGTTTTTCACGTAGACAGGATTGCCTTTGCCTCTTACGTAATCTTCTGTAACGTGGACTTCGGAAATGTTAGCACCGGGTACTTCGAACATCGGTTCAAGTAAAAGAGATTCCTGAAAAAAATAAAGACGTTCAAGTAAACGAGATTTCCATGAGTAATAAGTACTCACCATTATCGCTCTCAATCCTCTAGCTCCCGTTTTTCTCTCCATAGCCAAGTGTGCCACCGCGTTTAAAGAGTCTGGTGTAAAAGTTAAATCACAATTATCCATAGACAATAGTCTTTTGTACTGCGGTACTAAGGCATTTTTGGGTTCAGTCAAAATTCGCACCAACATACTTTGATCCAATGAATGGAAGGGAACCAGTACCGGAAATCTTCCGACAAATTCCTGAGAATCATCAAAAAAGTTTTTGGTCAATTAATTCATTAAAATCAGAGATTACAGAATAAAAATATAATATGTTTCACTCGTTCGAATTTATCGCGTAAAGCACCGATGCCGCTGGTGACTTGGATGGTACAGTACGTCGCTTACTTGCATTTAATTTGAAATATTATACGGGACGTCGCCCGTCGAGCGCTGTTATTTTAGAACGGTGTTTATTGGTTGTTCGTGTTTTATATTTATGTTGTATAGATTTTTTTAATTAATTAATTAATTGTTGAAATAAGCAAAAAGTTATAATAATATTTTTCTACTCTCACACTGGTAAATTCCATATTACCTACTATTTGGTTACTAAGTAAATAGATCATTACGGATACTGACACGTAATGACTAGCACGTAATAATAGTCATTTATGATATGAGTGTTAAAAGTGAGGTTTTATTTTGTGAGTGAAAACGTTTGTGAAATGAGCGGAGCGAATTGAACAATTTCACGAACAAAATAAAATCACTTTTAACACAAATACCATACAATGTTTTTTGTACAACTTCCCTATTTTGATAATGAAACGAGCGAATTTGCAATGACAATAAATTCAAAATGCATTTTAGTATTCAAATAATCAAAAGATTGTTGTGAATGGCAGACGTTGCCAACGTTATGATTACTAACAAATGAGAAAAGACGCTGTCATTTGAATGGAGTGCTAAAAATATTTTTAACACTAGTGTTAAAAGTATTTTTAACACGCTGCTATGTAAACAATCGTTTTTAACATTGTTTGCTATCATTAAAAGTGTCACTTTTAATGACAGTTGTACAAAAAAAAAATTACGCTTCAGTTCTAGAAAAATAACAATTTATCACCCAAGCCTAGTCAGTCAATGGTTTCGAGTAACCATGGAAACGAGTTAGTAGAGGTTGTTTTGACGTTTAATAATTCATAAGACTCGCTGTCACTAGCTCTTAGTGTGAATCTTAGAACATAAAACAGACAGGAAGGAGACTCATTAGCTGTATAAGAAAATGCAACGGAAGTCGCCATTTGCAACACGCTAATTATGACTCATTTGTGAAGTTGATGTTTACTGACGTAAAATGTAGGCATGTTTTTTTACATCATTTATTCACCATTGGTTGAATGACGTCAGTCTCCGCTGCAACGACATGTTGGAGTCATCAGTGGCACATAAAAAAACGCAGTTGTTATATAAATCATCCGACCACTGACAATCTTTTTCTAAGTTGATTGTTGTTATTAGCAGCACAACTGATAGTTCCACTTGAAATTTTTTCAATTTCTGACGCTGTTAATAGCGCCGTCAATACCTTGTTACCACATTTTAACTTTATTTCTATTTATTCGTCCATTTCTTTGACTGCTTCAAAAAATCGTTAGTTTTTTGAGGTTAAGCTGTCATTTTGTGAACCACCAAAGTTATCCACCACCTCGATACAACGGTGGAGTGGTTTGCAATTTTGGTTGATGCAACAGTAATAAATGAACGCGTCATATCTACAATCCACCAATGAATATATAAACGCAGTTGGTCGATTGGTGCATCTACCGGTGAATAAAAGAACATGCATTGTTTATGTAGTTTTATTTGTGAAAATAAGTTTAAGCGAAAGTATTATCAGAAGTATTATTCTATATTCGTATTTTCATTGCTCCTAGACAATATTGTTTGTATAGGACATGGACAGCTTATAGTTTTATATTTAATACATTTCAATGTTACAATTTTAAAATTTCACATATCCCATACCCTATACAAACAGTACGCCACTGTCAAAACGGAAACGACTATTCGCCATTTGCAACCTCCTATTTGGGCGCAAACTTATTTGATAAATGCTCCTTCCTGTCTGTTTTATGTTCAAAGGTGTGAATGTGCATTTGTTTTAAAGACAAATAATTAAAATGAGCTCATAAACGAACTAAGTAGCACACCACCCAATATTATACAATTAGCCGCGGACACTACTGACAACATATTGCCAGAAAAGTCAAGAGGAAGATATGAAAATGTATACCGGCAGTTTATGGAATGGCGAACAACTAACAATGTAAGTTCATTTTTTGAAAACGTACTCTTGGCATATTTTGGAGAAATCACTAAGAAATTCAAACCATCTTCATTATGGGCAATATATTCGATGTTGAGGAGTACTATAACTTTGAAGAATAATGTCAATATTGAAAATTACACAAAATTGCGAGGTATACTTAAAAACACAATCCGACGGTTTTAAAAGCAAAAAATCGAAAACCTTACATTCTGATGAGATAAAACTTTTTTTTTCTGTCTACTGTTTGATAAATAAATGCTACTTGTTAATAATGCGTTTTATTTTTATCAATAAAGTTGTTCGTAGAAAAATTATAGTACACAACTAGAGTTGTAAGCTTATTACATGCTTATAGAATTACCACACTCGCCGCTACGCAACTTTTCTATTCGCATGTAATAAGCAACTTACAACTCTTGTTATATAATATACTATTTTCTCTTTAATAGCAAAGCTTAAACACGAAATATTTTGTAATATTTGCTAATACAAAATTACGGATTTATTTTTATAATAAGGATATCATATGAACAAGTACATTAAGCAAGAAAACACAAAAATTCAATTCTATAGCTAACCAAAGGGGAATTGGCCAGTTCCTTTTGAACGAATTTACTAAATTTTCTTTTCATCATCCATGTAATCAATTTCCTTTCAAATATTATGCCAGTCTCTATACCAGAGTCCGTATATATTTTACTCTCAAATGTATATTGAAAGATTTGAAAGACAAGAGATTAAATTTAACCTATAAACCAAACTCCAAACTTAGTATTTTACAACATTTATAAAAATTTTTAATAAAGGTATCCTGCAGCTGCTTATCTTTTTACTGTTTTAACCTTGTCAATCCCAAAAACACGCGTTATTTAAAGATCAAAATTTAAGATTTAGTGGCCCTATTATTGTGGTGGCTAATGAGTATATTTAATTGAATTTGTGATAAATATCTGCTAGATTATCAATAAGTATCACAAAATTACTAAGATGCTGGATAAAAACTGTGAATTGAATCATTTTAAAAATTCAAGTTTATTTTTTACTTACCTTTTCATATCCCGAACATTTTTTGAAATAATTAACATTTAAAAATAAACCTTTGTGATAAAGAATCCTATTAATTTAAATATATATTTCTCTAATTACCCCTGTATAGCTTGAAATAAAATAAGCTTTTCGAACTCATCTGGTATCTACCGGTCTCGTTATTGACAACAAAAGCGAGTCGTAAACATAATTTATGAGAGCGGCGTCCGTTTGGGACAGCAACTTGAATCAAACCGCCCTGGAGTGAAACATCTTATATTTTTATTCTGTAATCTTTGTTAAAATATTTGTTGCTATTTAAATTTTATACTCACAGGTATCATTCCAAAATCTATGAGATCTCTGGCTTGTACTTGTCTTAAAGCCGAATCTTTTTCGGTATTTTCTTCTTCTGCAGATTGTGACGAATGGTGAAGAGTTGCTTCCTGTGCTACAGCCCTTCTTCCTTTTCCCGTAGAAATAGGAGCTCCAAATCCAAGATACTGAAAATATAATTCATATATTATGAAGAAATATGTGTATATAAAAAACGATTTCAACACATACGTTTTCATTATTTCGTCTTTGAATTAATCTCTCCAATCCGTTATAGGCCCCGCTAGCGACAAACAAAATATTGGTTGTATCAACTTGGATCGTTTCACCTCTCAACTTTCTAGGAGAATTACGTTCAGGAACATTCACGACCGTACCTTCAAGCATTTTTAACATACCTTGTTGTACTCCTTCCCCTGAAATAAGAAAAAAATGCTTTTGTTCACGCAGACATTTTGTTAAACAAATAAGTTGAAAAATTATCAATAGAGGTTATTACAAAATGGAAACTTGAATAAAGGCAAAGTGCATTTTTTTGTTAATGTTTAATGTTAGTTAGTTTTTTGATTTGATATCTTCTGTACGTTCCTTGTGGCATTACTTATTCTTTTTTCTCTTATTTTTTTGGAAATCAAACCACAATAATGTTTTTTATTTTTTGGTAGCGTTCCAGCTACCGTTGTCAAGATTAACTAGTAATGAAATAATTTTTGGTCCCTATCTGACACAACGAAAAAATTTGACAACTAGACAATCAATAATATTTTGGAGTTTAAGACTACAAAACTTTGTTGTCAAATTTTATTAAGGTCCATTCATAGTAGATTACATCTCTGGTAAAATGTGAAATAAAATATTTTATTTTATGACATTCTAACGATATGATAGTCTACTAGAAATGGAATCCAGTGAAGTGCGCGTTCCAGGAACGGTTTTTATTGGGATAGTGCTTTTTTTCGCTTATGTTGTTAATAAAACGCGTTTGTTGTTACTTTTTTTGTGTATGATTATTTTTGTTTTCAAAATATGTATCTATGACTCAGTTTGGTGATTTTGTGTATTGAAGTGTGTATCGATTAACAACTATTCCAATGATAAGAAAACCTGGATAAAAACTAATGATGCTATCCTGATAACGCAGGTAATTGATTATTGGAAATTTCTCTTTCTAACATTGGTAACCAAATTTGACTACATTCGGCCGAAATAATAGCTACACATTTATCTGCATTTAATTGTATTAAAGCACTTTCTTTGATTTTTCGTCTTTTATTATTGGGCTCTTTCAATAGTATTTTTGTCGAATCCCATTGAATTTGATGCCTCTCTTCCCAAGCATGTTTCATGAGCAACATAATAAATTTTGAAGAACTGTGGATACAAATGTTTGCACATAGATCTATATTTCCATCCATTCAAAGAAGATTAAATAAAATCACAAAAATGTTTCAAGTAGAAACGTATGATAGATGAAAATAAATTTGTTAAAAAATTTCGAACTCTAAGCTACCTACTGGGTTATTTATGAAAATGATATAAAATTAGATGACTGAAAAATTTACCTCCCACGTCTCTCAATTGGTGTATACCAGGTACTGCTCCAATTTTATCTACTTCGTCTAGAAACACTATACCGACTTGAGCCTTTTCTACACTGTATCCAGCATCCTGAAGTAATTTTCCTATGACGCTTTCAATATCTTCGCCGACGTATCCAGCTTGAGTAAGTGTTGTACAGTCACATATTGCAAAGGGCACATCCAAACATTGAGCTATCGTTTGGGCAAGTAACGTTTTACCTATAAAAATCAATTATTAAAAAAATAAGTATTCTGTCTACCAGGTTGATAGGCAATCGGTCAAATTGGATATAAAGATAACTACAGTTTATACAAGTGGGCCTTAGGGCGAGTTGTACAAAAGATCTTCTAAACGAAGTTTAATTAACAGCCGTTTAAGTTTTAACTAGACTTTCGTTTTTATCTGTTGTACAATGTTAAGGCCGTTAACTAATCGACTTCTGGCGTTCATTTTTAAAAGGTTGGTAGCCAAGTAGGTCAAATGATTGACATTCTAGACGCGCATAGATGGGAAAAGAAGAAAAATAACCTAGAAACAAAGTTGATAAAATATTTTTGTTGGTGGTGGATTGGTGCTTAACGCTAAAATATTAATTACCTATATCTTTGGGAGAGCCAGATATCAATAAATAAATAAGGTAGTTTTATTTATTAAATTAAATGGCCTGTAACTGCAGGGAGCTGAATCTGCATTTTTTTATTAAAAAAATACCTAGTTTATTTACAAGAAATGTTGGAAATAATCATGGGAGGGTCTGCAACAGTGGCCACTATCTCGCGAATTTCTCATTTGGAAAGCTTAGGTGTTGCCATCTAGTACAGAGTGTGTCAATGATGCAAAGTTATCTGCCTGAATTTTAAGATTTCCTGTTTAAAATCAGCTTGACCTCAAATTGTGTATGTGAAGAAAAATACAGCAAGCAATTGAATTTATTTTTAGTGATAAAATAAATGCTCATCCAAGTGAACTGGTGTTGATAGCTTATACCTAATACATGTAAGTATAGATTTATATTATTAGCTTTTGATTGCATAAACTAGTTTTTTTTTTCTTCACTCTTAGAAAACATGTGCTTGTTGGTACAGTGGCCATGTTAAATGTAGGTACAGTAGAAAAAATTGACCTTTACCCTGACGTCATACTTACCTACTAACCTCGCGAATTCAATCAATTAGTCAAAAATGGCTACAATTACTTTGTCGTGTGCGTAAATACGTTGA
>CAJUYI010001499.1:0-52879 GCA_910591695.1 Galerucella pusilla
TTTCATTTTCTAAACGACTATTTGGGGGTGTCCCGCTCCTCTAATATAGTTAGTCAGCTGTTGTGCTGAGGGGTGCGTTGATGATTCCGGAAGGAAATAAAAAGTATAGTACTCAACATTACCGCTTGTTAAATAATATATTATTTTCCAATGCTAGCTGTAAAGTTGACAATTATTGCTTGTTCTAGTCAACTGAGAAGTTGAATTTCTCTGTCAATAATATTCACCACCTTGGTGTATAATATACTATTATTGTTAGCATAGAAAAAACAACAAACTGGTAAAAGCAAAACAAACACATAAACCCAAAAAAATACTTACAGTGGCAACCAAATTCGGATAGTACTTCTGAGTAACGCTGGATAAGACAGTAGGCTTCGAGCTGGTACTAGCAGCAGTACTAACTGCTGAACCATAAGTACTGTCATTCACTTTGTACGCTTCATCTAGTGCCGAATATTTCGCTATTAAATTTTGTATTTCCACTCTTTTCGCTTCTCTTCGAGATTCTGTGTCCGGAATACTTGAAACTGTTGTCAATTCTTTGTCTCTATTTCGTGACACGGACGGACTCAATGTTTTTTCGAAGTTCGAATGTACAGGCGTCGGTTTTTCTTGGTATTCGATTTCCACTGGGCATAGTTTCAAATTTGATGTTGTCTTTCTATCGTTTACCTAATGGTTTATTCAAATTTAATAATTTTTCGACAAATAAGATGATATTTTATGGGTACTAATTAATCTTGACAACGGTAACTGGAACGCTACCCAATCGTCGAAAAAAAAAAATAAAAAAACATTATTGTGGTTTGATTCCCAAAAATATAAGAGAGAAAAGAATAAGTAATGCCACAAGGAACGTACAGAAGATACTAAGGACAAAGTTTGGTATGTGTGTTATTTTAAAATATATCAAAAAATATTAAAATCGAAAATAGTAGATGTCTTCAAGGTCAATATTCTAAAATTATCATAAACTATACAAAGTGTGGCACATATTCGTTACAAACATATGAACTTTATTTCAATGAGAACCCCTGTATATTATACCGAATTTGGATTGCTCACATTTTTTTAACTCAAAGCAAATCACCAAAAGTATAATCCTAGCCGTAATATTAAAATAAATCTTCAAAGTGTTAATCGAATTTGCGAAACCTTGTATCAAAATGAACAAAAAAATGTGAGCAACCAGAATTCAATATAGTATACAAGGGCTCCCATTTAAAAAATCATATGTTTCGTTTTTAACGGTTTTTTTAAGGAGCCGTCCCTTCGCCGGCACCACCTAAGTCAGCAGTCTCCTGGACTTATTGTGGATCCTCCTAGTGTTCTGACTACAGCCTATTCAGCCAATCCGTTCCCTGTATTAGCTCATACGGGTTCTTTGCTAGTTAGTTGTAGAAGTCTTCTGGACTCATTTGGGGTCTACCGTACAGTTTCTGCCTCCTGTGGTCCAGCGTCTCACAGTTGCATATGTGCAGTACTGTTTCGGTGTCCTTTTTACAACTTCTGCATGTAAGGTCTCTGTTATACAGCCCAATTTTGTTCAGGTGCTCTCTTGTGAGAAAGTGTCCCCTCAGAAGCTCCGTTATGGCGCGTAGTTTGTTCCTGCTCATTGAGAGCAGTTCTTTCGCTACTTTTTCTGATGGTTTTTTTATGAATATCTTCCCTGGGCGTATTCTTCCAGTGTTTATTGTGTTGTTCTTTTACCCACCCTTTTAACCTTGACCTAGTGGAGCATCTGGGAATACCCACAGCTGGTTCGAGTCCGTTCATCAGTGTTGACGATCCTGCTCTTACCAGTTCGTTAGTTTTTCAAAGCCAGCGATTCCTTTGTGATCTGTGACCCACTCCAGTGTTACACTATTCCGAGTCGCCAGTCTTCTAAGTTCTTCGCCGCATTCCCATACCAGCCGAGATGTTACCCTATGGCTCTGAAGTGCTTTAAGGCAGCTTGACTGTCACTGTAGATCCTGATCTGCTTATTGTTGTATGCTCTCATGTTATTTCCCCTTGCACATGCAAGTACTGCATAGACCTCTGCTTGAAATACCGAGGCGTATTTACCAAGCGAGACGATTCCTTCATATTTGCTCGACTTGCTGAATATGCCCGCTCCGGTGCCGAGCTCATTCTTCGATCCGTCTGTGTACCAGATCAGTTCATTCGCTCTACTGAGTGGTGGTGCGTTCTCTTCCTCAAGCTCCTTTCGATCTTTGATGACAATCTCGAAGTTCTTGCGAAAGATATATCTGGTGGTCATGTAGTCTGTTGGCATTTTAAAGATGTCATCCACAAGCCTTATTTTTGTGTGTCCTCTCCCATGGTCTGATACTTTTCCAGTCGGGTTAGATCTGCCCTTGCTTCGCATATTATGACACAATGTAGCGGAGGAAGGTCTAGCATTGTCTCCAGCACCGCTGTAGGAGTAGTCCTCATTGTCCCTGTAATGACAATGCATGCAAGTCCTTGGACCTTCCTTTGTTGTAGCATCGCAGAGGTTTGTCTAATCTTTGGTCACCAGACCGGAGATCCATATGTTATCCTGGGGATGACAACCAATTTGTACAACAAGTGTACCATGTAACCAGGAAGGTTACCTCTGCCTTCTTGATCACGTGCTGAAGGTGTCGGTTCCAAGTTAAACCTGGGTCTAGGATAACCCCAAGTGGTTAGTCAACACTGTATAGCTCGAGATAATTTCGAAATATGGATTCTTAAAGACATCTAAGTACTAATTTTCTTGTTAACATTTTGTGATATTTCTTAAAATATCCCAAATACCAAACTTTCCATTATAAAGATAGTGTAAGTTCACCGAACTTGTGATTTTTTGGTGAAAGATAAATTTTTTAAACATGTACTCTGTATGTTTAAAACTATTTAAAATTCGATATTAAGAATTTGACAACGTGGTTAAAGGTAGGCGTGTTGACGTGTTCACGAAATTGTTTGGCATCCACTATAAATATGTAATAAAGAGTGTTTCGAAATGTATTGTCAATATTTTTGTACGCCAAGTTTTAAATACGAATATTTTGAACCTATACCATGAGCTCGAACCAACAATAATAAAAGGGCCGAAAATAATGATACTACTTCATATGCATCTGTTATTAATATTTGTTTTGAAAAATGGATGAGCTTGTGGTCTTCCTAGAACAGTTTTAACACTAATATTTATGAAATTTTGTTGAATTATGGTTTGCCAAATTTCTAATATTAAAATATAACTTGACAGGCATTTCTTTTCTATATTTCGGTAGCGTTTTGAATTTTGAATCCAATTATTCTAAAAGGGATACTAATATCTTTATACGACAGTGCCTTAATGTCCGGGATTTGCAAACATGGTTGGGAAGAAGGGCATATTCAATGGGATTTGTCTTACATAATATTGTGTGTTTAATAAACCCTACAAAATACAAATGAAACAGAGCACAGAGTCAGCAAATGCAATACGCATATATACAGATGGCTCAAAAATGAAAGAAGGCTCAGGATGTGGAGTTTACTTCAGAGCACGGAGCCTAAGGATTAAGTGTGGTATGGGAAAAAATACCAGCTTGGTTCAAACAGAACTAGCAGGTATCTTAGTTGCCACAAAAGAACTAACCAGAAAAAGAATTTCTGGCAAAAACATAACAATCTGCACTGAGAGGTAGACAAGCCCTATTAGCCTTGAACACACAAGTGTTATATCGTGGCTAGTACTAGAGTACCACCAAGATTTAGCTAACGCCTTGGAAGACCAAAGGATGCAGTCTTACCAGGATCATCCTGGGCGACCGTGGGAAGCTGGCGTCGAAGAAATATTTGGCGATGACCAGGAAAAACCTACGCTCAACAGTAGGGTTTCTGACTGGCCACTGTCAACTAAGGAAACACCTCCGTACTATGGGGCTAGTGGACACACCTCTATGCAGGATGTGTGAACAGAAAGATGAAACTGTCTGGCATGATTTATGCGAGTGTCCGGAGTTATCGTCAATAAGATAGTGTGCGTATGGTGAGTCTTGGCCTACACCTGCCGATATAAAGGAGATGTCTCCTAGTGACCTGTCCATACCTTTCTGGGAAGGACAGGATGGACAATGACCTAGGAGGACAACTCCTCGGGAGGATGTACAATGGGTCACATGTGGCCTAAGTGCTGTGAGCCTATTACAGATACAGATACATAATATTGAAAGAGTTTGAAATTTCAAAGAAAGTACTTCAATACAACTAAATATGCTTTATCAGAATATCTCACTTAAATTGGGTATTCAATATTATAAGATACTCTATCTGGTGGCAGAAAAGGAACTGTTTCTTAACCTTGACATAAATTTGTATAATAAATACAAAGTTTTGTGTTCCATGTTTAGATTTCGTTCTTTCGGAAACTAATTTTCCAACAAAATGATGATTCATTGACTTTTGTTTAGAGAAACCAATCCGATCTATTTATTTTTTCAGTTTAAACTTTGTGCCAAGATTTTCGATATACATTTATCAACATTTCTGGTTGTTACAGTTAAAAATAAAACTCAAAAAACTCTATACAGAGGATAGTCACATTTACACTGTGTCCACCATATGGGAAACTTTTTTATTATTAATTTTTCTCACAAAATATCAACTTTACTCAGGAATAAAGTACCTTTAAATATGACAATATCGAAAAATGTTATGAATAAAAGTTGATTAGAATTGAAAACTACGTTCAAATATACGATTTTATCTATTTATTGAAAAAAATGTGTTATTTTTTGAAATGTATTCCTAGATACAATAACAATGCAAATGTTACAGTAGTTACGTGTAATATAGCTTTGACAAACTAATAAATGTTTGATAGCTACAAATTTTTGACATTAACTGTCAGAATGCGTTAGAATTTTAGGCAAATATGGTAGCTTTATAGTCCAGTAACTGAAGACCTGAAAATAGGCAAACCTATCAATATATTTGTCCAATAATTTTTTTGGCTTGATTTGTAGGTCTTGACAGGTACTTCAAAGGGAGAAAATGTTCTCCAAGATTGCACCTTAACTAAGGGCCCAACATGGCCCCTAACGCCCCCTAAAAAACGGTTTCCCGCCATTATCTCCCGAAATATGCAATTTGGTAAATTTTTGTTCCTGTAAAAAGTGAAGGTCGTTAAATTATCTACAAAAATGTTCCCCATCATTTTTTCCCAGAATGCAATAGTTTTCGAGATAATCGCATCCAAACGTCCCCTCGCTTACGCGGCTGCACTACCTCTATAAATGCTACCGTCTATAAAATTAACTTGTAAACCGGCGGACAAATTCTTCCATAACTCGGTCAAAAATTAATATTTTTCGATGATTTAAAGTTCATTGTAATGGGAATATCCGTAGGTATCAATATGTGTACCTTAAACCCCGTTCTCGCCCGTCGAGGACATTGCAAAAAGTGGCCAATGTTATTTTTCCCCAATATTTTGGCCTCTTCCATGAAATCATTGACAATAGGGTCCTACTAGGGATTGTCCTAATGACTACTTAGAAATTTTGCAGGTATATACGGTGAAAATTGGTCTCGCCCAAATTTGTATAATTTGTTTTGCTCAGAGTCGCTTACGTTCCATAAGTGTTAACTATGTTGTGAAAAATGTCTTCAAGTTTCACCCCAGTAAAGTGTAAAAGCGTGCTTAGCTTACAAACGAAGACTGTAGTGTTAAATATGCATGATGCTGTTGTACATAAAATGCCGGCTGCTACTGTTAGAAATATAGTTTCGACATGTTCCAATATGACAGGAGGTGGTTTACTGGAGTTTCAGTCAACATCAACCAAAGACTGCAGAAATGACTGCAGATGTTTTTGAAGAGTATTTTACACAAATGGTCGAATTAATTCCAAATAATGCTGTAATCGTTATGGACAATGCCACTTATCATTCGCGATTAACAGAAAATCTTCCATCTACCTCTTGGAGAAAAGCTGATATTAGAAACTGGTTAATAGTAAAAGATATACCATTTGAAGATGATATGTTGAAAAAAGAACTTTTAAAGGTTGCTTCAGATCACAAGCTACAATTCAAAAAGTTTTTTATTGATGAAATAGCCAAGAATCGTGGGATAACAGTGCTTCGTTTGCCGCCATACCATTGTGAATTAAATGCGATAGAGCTAATATGGGACCAAATGAAAGGTTATGTAGCTAGACATAATAAAACATTTAAAATGAAAGATGTTCGTGAACTAATGAAGTACTCATTGACAACAATAACTGAAGAGAACTGGAGAGATGCCGTGAATCATGTAATTAAAGAGGAAGAGAAAATGTGGGTTTTAGATAACCTCATAGAACAAACTATAGAACCCCCTCCCTACCGACTACAAGAGCTGAACAAATTAAAGCTACCCGATTAAGGATTGGACACACAGCCTTAACGCACAAATTTATACTAAATAAAGAAGACCCACCTCAATGTTCCCAATGTAATGAAAATATGTCCATTAAACATATTATCCTATAATGTCCCCAGTTTGCAATCCAACGAAGACAGCATAAGATCCCTAACTCCTTACAGTTAGCTCTCGGAGACCAAATTCCTTGGAATTCTTCAAAGCCATCAACATGTTCAATTTATAATCATAATGTAACTAATATATGTAACTGTAAATGTAACTAGTATATGTACTGAAAAAAAACTATAGAACCGATAGCGATCTCTCTCGACGAGTCTTCGGATGATTCTTGTATGGCCAGCGAAGAGGATGATACTATAGATTGAATTTTATATTTCCTATAAATGATATGGTTACTTTACTTGACATACATTAATTCATTGTCAATAAATTTGAATTATGAAAATTAAACTATATTTTCTTTAATTTATTTAATTTAATAAAAATGAAAATGTAACTTGTCAATAGGCCTGAACGAATGAATTTTATTTCAACTGTAATGTCGACACCAAATCTAATTAAATAAGCATAAACAGCAGATAAACTAATATCGTAATCTCCGCCACTGCCGCAATATTTATCGTTTATCTGGCATTGTTCAGTTTTATTACCATATTGTATTTTGAGCTGAAACAGGGATGTATAGATAACCACAACAGACACCTACTTGTTTTGCATTAGAATTTTAGTATTTACTTGTAAAATTCTTAGGTTCACTCTGTAAAAGATAAATTTCTATTTGAATATTTAATGAGGCTACTGTGCTGTCAGACATTAAGAAATAGAGTATAATCTGACGCGCTCGAGTATTTGAGACTATCGATTTTTTTTACTAATCTGATCGTCTATCCTAGGTGCGCGTCACTACATATAGAGCTAATACTTTCCAAAGCTGTTCTATTCTAAGGTATCTCTCATATCTTCAAATGCCACGCTCGAGTATTCCCCGAAAAATCCCCTATTCGCCTCCCTAACTATAATAAAAACAATATTAAACAAACACAAAACCTACTTTTACAATGTTAATGGATGCAATTGCACACTTGAACGTAGTTTTCAGTTCTGATCAACTTTTTTCAATACTATTTTTCGATATTGTCAAATTTAAAGGTGCTTTACTCTCGAGTAAAGTTTATATTTTTTGAGAAACCTAAAATACTATAAAAAAATTGATATCTGATAATTGTATTTTAGATTCTACAGCATGCAAAACTTTTATGACGAAAAGTTTCCCATTTCGTGCGAACTTAAGTGGACACAGTGTACACACTTAATATTTTGGCCGTAGAAAAAATATTGTTTTATAAAAACTTGAACTTACCTCGCTCAATCCATTTCTATGATTAGGCTTCGAAGACCTTCTCGGTCTCAATTCGGAATGATTCGATTTATGTCTAGCTCGATAAGCTGAATCCTTATCCAAATAAACGTACTGAGGCTCCGGATAATGCCTTGTCGAATGTAAAGATTTCCTACTTTCTTTATAAGGAGTTTTTTCTCTTCTATAAACCCCGCCGTGATCATTATAGATCGATTTTTCCGGATAATAAATATTTACCGACGTAGAACTTTTCGTTAGAGCCCTACCAGGCGGCACCGGGGTTTTTTCGGGATCTTTATTTTGTTTCTTATAGATCCTGTCTAAAACGTTGGAATATTTATCTTCTAGTCTTGTTATTGTATGTCCAAAGTTTGGTACAACAGTTGTACTCTTACTGGTCGATAGTGGGACAAATCCATGGTTAGAAGTGGATGGCGTTTCGTCGGTAAGTTGCCTCTCGACAGTAGTAGAAAGCCCGCGTACTCTGGTGGTCAATTTTTGTAATAAACTCGAACAAGATTCACTGAGTAACTGTGCGACGTTACTGGTGGTAGAAGAACGAGCATATCTATGTCTGTGAGGTGTAGAAGCGGTTGTATTCGTAGAAGAAAAGCTGTCCAAGGGTTTGCTGTTGGTCGTAGATTTAATAGGCATACCAGGTGATTTGTAGACCCATGGAGATTGTCCGTAGGTCCAATTGAAGTCCTCGGTTCGTCGAGAACTGTCCTTGTTCGGACGATAACGATTATATGTGTAACCAGAGCTGTACATTGGTGTTTGTCATAATCACTGAACGCGAAGGAAATTTTTCACCAACACACTCACCACCTGAGTACTAATATCACATATTCGCGTATGGCGCGCCTGGACTGCCGTTTCACTGCTACTAAAAATAACGCAGAATATGTTTCTATTCTTGGTCGCACACTGAATTTTCGGTCCTATAATTTTTGTCCTCTAACAATAGTCCAGTATTTGAAGGAAATACAAATTATTTTTTTTTAGTCAATGCTACTAATAAAAAAATATACAGGGTGTTACATAAAACGTTGATTATATTTACTAGTAATTTATTAATATAGTTTAAAAGCGCTCTTATCGTGCGGGTTCAAAGGTCACTATAACCATATGTATCAAATCAGACGATACAGAGGTTACCAAAATGTGAGATTACAAATATATACCTACCCGGAGAAAATAATGTTGGTTGATGTTTCCTGCACACTGTCTGGTTGACGTTGCACACTCTTTGTTCCAGAATACGTAAGGATATTTCCAAGTGATGTTAGAGTACACGCATATTTCATATTTTGCTTGGATATTAATTTATAATAGTAAATATGATATCAAAAATTACTAATAATGGGAAATAAACCAGTTTCCATTGGAAATTACTCCCAAATTTTAAAATAAAATTCAAATTTCAATGCACTTCCCGACCACAACCCGAGGATTTCCGAACGCCACCGATCATACGTGTGATGTCATATCTCTTGTGTTTACTTATGTCAATATGGCCGGTATTGCATTGGGTTATGTGTAGTTGTGTGTTTATATTGTATTTTAATCAACTATTAATTCCTTCATCGACGTAAAAATATCATTTATATGTTTGTTTGAGACCATTACGTGTTTGTATGTGCTTTTTTTATTTCTAAAAGTCAACGTAAAGTGGAAAGTGGTCATAAATATTCGATATTTCCGAGGATATTTTAAAATTTTTGGAAGAATATATTTTATTTACTAGTTCAGTGTTCAGTGACGATTATTTCATATTTTTTGAGTAAAGATATGGCTAGCGAAGGTTTTGTAAAAGCACAAACTGATAACTTGCTCAAAGTAGACTCATTTATGCTGCTTGAATTTATGAAGACAAACAGCTGCTTTAATGCAGACGAAATAAGAGGAGTTAAAGCATTATCGTAAGTACGATTTAAACTATGTATTATTTATATAATATATACCAACCATATTTCGATGTGTGGTCGTAAGAAAATGATGTTTTTATGGTTGATTCCTAGACATATAGGAACATAACCTCAAACTATTTAACAATAAAAATTACCAGCATAGAAGTAAGTGTGGATTTATGCAGACACGAATAACAATTATCAATTAGCATTTAACAATTTAACAATTATCAATTATAAGTTGAACTACTCATTTCACTATGACTCCGTTTACGCACACAATTAACAATTATCATTTATCGATTAACAATTGCGAAGTTGGTCAACTTTTAACTTCTTAAATTAATTGTACCGAATTTTCATCTAGTGCGCAACTAGTACGCAGATCCTTACTTTTTTTATAGAAAAGCGGTTGACTTAGGGTTATGTTGTGTGTTTTTTATTTTCAAGTTGTACTAATAAAAGAAAAAAAGTCTTCAATTCTACTATACACCTTCAAAATTGTTCCAATGCACAAATAGACATGAAAATATAGGGTTATTGTAACTAGAATCTCGGGCTTGTGCGCATGCTTACTATTTTCTCCTAATTTATAATTGTGTCTGCATAAACGATGGCAGTTTTACTAATTGTTAATCGTTAATTGCTAATTGATAATTGTTAATCGTGTCTGCATAAATCCACACTAAGTGCTTACATTAAAATGGTCTTCACAAACAAAAGAAATGCCCTTCCTTAAGTGTATTTTTGCTTGCGCCACCAGGTAAAGTAACAAATATTTTGTCTGGAGTTTTAATAGACGTTGATTTACACACTGGAACAATGCAATACTTGGAATACAGAGTTTTTTTTCGGCTTTATCCATTTTTAAAGCTTTCAGAAACAAATTAGGTCACAAGAACTCAGAGCGTGATACACGAATAAGAACGTAAACAAGTGGAGTGACGTCAACGGATGGGGCAACCATCTTTATGACGTAAAGCGCGTTTTGGCGGACTATCAAATTTTATGATTTTTAAAGTCGTTTTAAAAGTAAAGTTTATATTTTTTTTTAAAATAGGCATGCAAGGTGTTAGGAGACCTGATAAAGCGTCAATTCCCACCAACACTAAAATGTATGCTTGTACCCTATTCTGTCCCATGTTGAATTTAAACAGATGATCAAGTCAGGTACGTATCCAGGATTTTATTTCGGTAGGGGGATCCAATGCGTAGTAATAAAAACAATTTTTAAAAATGTCAAGGTCAAAGGTCTTAGACGGTTCAAAATTGTCATGGTGCAAAATAACACATCTATATCTCTGTATCTGTAGAGTAGGGAGGGTGAGTGTAGGCTCACAGCACTTGGGCCACATGTTACCCATTGTACATCTTCCCGAGGAGCTGTCCTCCTAGGTCATCGTCCATCCTGTCCTTTCCAGGAAGGTGGACAGGTCATTAGGATACATCTCCTAAAATTTTTAGTCCAGCCGCTTCCTTGGCTAAAGAATCGGCAATGCGATCCAGAAAAGAAATTTCTGGCAAAAACATAACAATCTGCACTGTTAGTAGACAAGCCTTGAACAGACAACGTGTTATATCGGGGTTAGTACTAGAGTGCCACCAAGATTTAGCTAACGCCTCGGCAGATGAAAATATCACCCTGAGGTGGGTTAAAGGGCACGACAGGAGTACAATAACACATTTAAATTCAGGTTTCGTTAGAAACATTTTCAATCTTCAGTAGTTAAAAATTGAGTTTGTTATTAACAATCTCATCATTGTTTTTACCCTTTTAAGAGTAGAAATAGATCTCAACAAAATGGCTATAATATAACTGGTAAAGTAGAAAGAATAAGCAGTAAAATGATAAAGAGAAGGTAAAAATGTTAGCGTTCATTTGCTGCTAAAAATTGATGCCATCGTGTTGAGGTCACAGACTTGAGCAATTGATCCTCAATAGTACATGAGAGATCTCGGAAGTAACAACGATATCCTGCTGGAAGCAATGAGGTCAATTTTTACCATTGTAGCCCTCTAATTAAGGCGTCTATTCTGTAATATTTCGTTCAGCAAAGGTTTCGTTTACAAACGATTGGAAGTGTGAACGAAAAATTTTGAAACGTTTTTCTGTATCTTTTTTGTACACCACTTTCTGATGTTAACGAAAGCTGGACGTTTTCAAATGGGTAGTAGAGCAAAATATCACAGCGTTGTCATATTTTTGAATTACATTATAATTAAGTAATGAATATCGTAGCTAATATCCATTCTATATAAATACATATCCGCTAATGTTTTCAAAATCGACACTACTATTGTATATGTTATTTAGTATACTGCACAAACCTTTAAATGTAAATAATAAAGGACTGTGATGTTTTTTCGCGTTTTTCATGTCAATATTTTTACCAACTTCGAAAGAGTTTGCAATGTGACAACGTTGTTCAACTTTCAACTGCAATTTGAGGTTATGGCTCTTTGTTATGAAAGGAAAAGCTATGAGCGGATAAACATACAACACGGCTCCTTCAACTGCGCATGACTCAAGACTAAACTAAAAAACCCAGCACCTAACCTACGACCTCTGAGTTGTAAGCTCAATATCCTACCAACTGCGCTAATCGGCTTACATTACATCGAATAGAAGGTTGAAGGCTGCTTGCGCACCTCAACTACTAAATTTGACGTGGTGGGTGGAGCCGTGTTGTATGTTTACCCGCTCCTGAAAAGCTTAGAGCTTAGCTAAGGCATTGACGTTTATATGTCAATGAGTTGAGGCTACAAATTTCTTACTTGAAAATATCCCATCAATATGTAAGAAAAAATAAATATTTCTTTTTGAATATTAAATAACTACACCATACAATCGATCAATTTCCTTTTCAACAATTTCCATAATTTTCACCGAAGTAATAATGAATCTTATCACAAAAATAGACAAATTATTATACCCAAAGTGACGTTTCTGGCTGCCGTTCATGAACGGCGATTTCTAACGAGAAATTCGTTAGCATTTTGGATACAGAATAACATTTACCGTTCATAAACGATATTCGTTCATCAACGGCATCGTACATACTTACAGAATAGACCCCTTTAAATTATTTTGCCGATTTACCGGACTATATTTTATCAGTATCAGAGTTCAATCGGCACACAGGTATAATGATATTCCTGTTGCATAAAAACAATAATGGAATTAAAACATTTCGAGTAGTTTAAAGATTCATTTGAACTGTTTGAAAAAAACATAAATTTTATACGCAACAATTTGATCTGTTTTCTTTTTTATTTGCTGAATGATTTACTTTAACTACAAAAGATATATTACCTATATTTATTTATAGGCAATTAATATGATTCGGAAGATAGATGTGGAGCGGAAAATCTGGGCTAATCGAATGTTGGGAACCTATAAAGTGAAAACGAAATATATCTATCAATGATAATGAAACTTTTTTTTTCAACGGATTTTTGTTCATTCATGAATTCTAACAGTTTCCCAATTGTTACTTCATAATCACATTTAAGTCAACAAGTCAAATGCGTGATATTTACAGCTTCCAACTGCTTAGACCCCTTTCTACAAAGAGAGACAACACCCAGTTGACAGAAAGGTCGTCCGCCGGCTGGGAGTATCTTTATAGACACCATTTTGTAACTAATATAGTAAAATCTGTGATTCCCCCTTGTCACTCACATCTGTACCAACCGCAATAAGAAACGATCAGTGATAGGAATCACACGAAAGTAAACTCGTTCTTTCCTACGACCAGTTATCCTTTCAATCTGGTATCTTACTCTTTAGTATTTCCAAAGATTACAGAATAAAAATATAAGATGTTTCACTAGTTCCAATTTATCGCGTAAAGCACCGATGCCGCTGGTGACTTGGATGGTACAGTACGTCCTTACTTGCATTTACTTTGGCATATTATACTGGACGTCGCCCGTCGAGCGCTGTTACGCACGGTGTTTATTGGTTGTTCGTGTTTTATCCTGCAGCTGCTCTTTTTACTGTTTCAACCTTGTCAATCCAAAATTTTAAGATCAAAATTTAAGATTCAGTGGCCCTATTATCCTGTAGGCTAATCAGTAAATTTAATTGAATTTGTGATAAATATCTTCTAGATTATCAATAAGTATCACAAAATAACTAAGATGCTGCATAAAAACTGTGAATTGATTCATTTTAAAAATTCAAGTTCATTTTTTACTTCCCCTTTCAAATTCATATCCCGAACATTTTTCGAAATAATTAACATTTAAAAATAAACCTTTGTGATAAAGAATCCTATTAATTTAAATATATATTTCTCTAATTACCCCTGTATAGCTTGAAATAAAATAAGCTTTTCGAACTTCTCTAGTATCTACCGGTCTCGTTATTGACAACAAAAGCGAGTCGTAAATATAATTTATGAGAGCGGCGTCGGTTTGGAACAGCAACTTGAATCAAACCGCCCTGGAGTGAAACATCTTATATTTTTATTCTGTAATCTTTGGTATTTCGCCCATTTTAATACTTCCATAATATAAAGTATGGCACTCAAGTGGTTGTTATGGTATTTCAACAAATCTTCCACCTATATTATTGTTCTATCTGCCAAAATGAACCCAGCATTACAAAGGGAAAGAAGGAAATAGGATTAATATCAATAAAAGCCTACAGTTCGGTTTTTTTAAATTTTATTGAAAATAATGTAAGGAATCATTACATTTTAATGTGTCTTAGCAGCTAACCTCTTATCTCTTTCTTCTGCTATGGACAATTTTACTCCCTTGCCTCTTGGTAGGGAAACGAATGCCTTAGCACCTTTACCAATTATGAATACATTATTTAACCTAAAAAGAAAACATCTATCAAGATTTTTGTTGTGAATATAGCAGCTTTACACAAATTTGAAACAGCTAGAACAGGCTCAAACCTATAAAGTTAAGTTGGCTCAAGTGATAATTCCAAAATACCTATGAACATTACAAAGAATACTTAGATGTTACGTCTTATTCAGTTAACTTTTGACATAAACAAGTTCAATCTACTTTATGTGTTTTAAATTAATAAGTGAAGAGAACACGATACTTATACTCCCTTATTTAAGATAAAATAAAAACTGTTATCAGAGGATACTCATAAAGCAATTGAAAAAGAAGAAATAGGAAGGAATGAGCGAGAATATCACTTCAAATAAAATATAAAACTTACCTAGTTGCAAACACATGACCATTGGCATCCTTAACATGTACAATATCGAATGATCCTGGATGACGTTCCCTGTTGATAACTGTACCAACACGACCCAAATTTCTACCTCCGGTGATCATACACAAGTTACCAGATTCAAACTTAATGTAGTCCAGAATTTTGGAAGTGGCAATTTCCAATTGGATGGTATCATTAACTTTGATGTTGGGGTCAGGATAACGGATAGTACGTCCATCATGTGTTACCAAGAATGGAATTCCCTTGGGCCCAGTTTGAACTCTTTTAACTTTGCAGAGCTTATACTAAAAATGTTCTATATTGAGAATTTGATAATTTTTTTGTTTGAAAATAATCAATTTTATAAATGTTTAATCAGATGAGTAAGGTACAATCATTATGATCATATCTCTGTTCTTAGTACTTAATGTAGTGCCTGTGAGCATCATGTTAACAAGAAAAAATAAATAAAAGGTGTAAAACTACACAAAATATTACTTACTTTAGCTTCTTCAGCTGTAATACGGTGAATAGCAAATCTACCTTTAACATCATAGATGAGACGGAAGAATTCTCCGGTTTTTTCAATGGTGATAACATCTAAAATATGAGCACTATAAACACAACTTCATAAAAAGTAAATGAATTTACTCACCCATAAATCCAGCGGGATAGTTACTGTCGGTTCTTATTTTTCCGTCAACTTTAATTAGTCTTTGCATAACAATTTTTGTAACTTCACTGTTGGTAAGAGCATACTTTAGCCTGTTTCTTAGGAAAATTACTAAGGGAAGTGATTCTCTCAACTTGTGAGGACCAGTTGATGGACGGGGAGCAAATACACCCCCCAATTTGTCCAACATCCATGCTTTGGGTGCATTCAAACGCTTCAAATGCTTTTTAGGTCCTCGAGCCTGAAAAGAGGTTATAATTATTAATACATTTTTTATTTGTAAATAAGGAAATTCATATGTTTACAAAATGCTAAAACACATAAAAATGTATATACCATATCGTTACAAATATAAAAAAATCTATATTAAATAAAAATACTATTAAAACTCCAAATAACACTATCGGGTGAGCCTTGATACTTCCAACTTGAAAAAGTAAATTATATATTCACAGCACTATTAAAATATTCACAAAAACAGCAAATTAGAAATTATAGAATTCATTTCAACGTTTTATAAAACAATTTCGTTTCATTTTAAGTGTAGATTGTTAAAGATTAATAAATATAAGCAACCTACCATCTTGACTTTTAAAATATGAAAGACAGATCAGTGTGACCACAACAAAATTTTTAAACCAAAAACATTTTTGAGGAACTGACAATCGACGTCTTCTTTATTTTGATGGCACTGTCCACTTTCGTATGGAATACTCAGTACCATCACAATCTATTTTGTATAAAATTCGAAATATGATAGGGACGGAGTACTCAGTCAGTACAGATATTCGAAATGAAAAATATTCAATAAAAATGAATATATTTTATAAAATGTGCAATATAAATAATAATTATTTCAGATATCCAGCAAATCTGTCAACTTCAACTACTACTAAAAGTCTGTAGTACTAGGTACCGGTCAACGATTATACACCCTACAGGATTGCTGTACCGGTAGACATAAACAGCGTTTTTTTCTTGGTTTGGTATACCACATAATGGAGAAATTTCTTTTTTGGTATATTCTTGGTACTTGTGGTTTTCGACATGCGAAGCCGAGAAGTATAGGCTGTAGTTCTATATTTCGATCTTGTGCTGTCTTTCATAGAGAAATATTATTTTTTCTTGCAAAAAGGTCGTGCGAGAAAATTTTATTGAATTGGTGAGCACAGAAAGTTTTTCTTTTATATTGCAGATCAATAAAACACTTGGTAACAGTCGTTTCAAAATTTGTGTTTTTCAGAAAAGTGGAGGAAAATCAACATGTCAATCAAAGTTTATTTTGGAACTTGAAAATATTGGGACAATGTAGGAGCTGTGTGTTTTAATAAGATTCCACAGTAAGTATACACAATTATTATTGATATTCTAACATGACCAGGAAGTAGAAATAACCATAGACCTAAGCTATTAGACGATTGATGGTATTTTTAAATTTGATATGTGGATAAACGGGTATTCGCCAGACACTTCACAAATCTTGACCAGCTTCTGGTTCAAGATAAAAGCGCCAGTGTCTTCGTGTGCTCAGAGTTTCTTATTTATAATTTCTTTGACCCTACTATCGTTTGTCAGCAAATTTAGAATATGGAATACGAAAGACTATTATATTATCAACCTTTCTGTAAAATTTAAACGCGAGACATCGATATATGGTATTACCTGAATGAAAAGAATAGTTTTTTTTTGGAAAATTCTTATTTTTCCATTTCTTCAACTCTCGTATCGTTTCTATTGTGAATTTAACGGTTATAATAAATTAATATTTTCAACGTCAACCATCACTACATGAAATCTCTCCATAATTCTAGGATAAAATCAATCAGTGTATATATTCCAATTTCATGTGGACACTCCGTATTACAGCGATAAACAATTAGGTAAGCAACTAAGCAGGCATCAATGTATGTTTAGTTGCATACTTATTAGAGATGTAGTTGTAGTACTCCTTGTAGATGGCAGCATCGAACAATATCAATATTTGTATTGAGTGACCTCTCTATATTCATGCAAATGACAATTGACATTTCTGGAAATTGTCATTCACTGGTGTAGGTGTAAACAGTGCAGTGTAAACTACTCTACGGTACTTACATACACAAAATATTATTTCTCTATGGTAAATCAGTGCAGAAATCTCGGCAAAAAAGAACAAGCCTATACTTGAAAAAATTTCGTGGGGTCTTCATAGAAAAAACAGCCGCTTATCTCTAAAAACTTTGTGCACACTATCCATTTTAAAGAATTTCTCAGTGAAGTAATATTTTGGTAGCATTATTGATAGTATCGTTCCGGAATTATACTTGATCCAAATGCGGTGCATGTTGAGGTTAATTTGATAGCTTATTACCCTTCTATAAAAACTACGATATACAATATCACTAAGACAATTAGCATTCATTTTGTGAAAAATGTTTATCATGATGTTATGATAGAGGGAATGAACAAGGTCTGCTAAACAATATTTATTTTATTATTAAGATAAGCTTTTGGAAAAGCCACTTGACTATTTCCTTTCATTCCAAAATGCTTTCTCTTTTATAGTGATTGTGAATATATTATTCTATTTTAGATATATGATTTTCTACAAGTTTTCCGTCTAAACAGTTGCTTCATTAACTAGTGTACCACTTTTATTGGAGCAGTAGGGTATTGTAAAACAGATGTACAATAAGCATTGATAGGAGCTCCTCCAGTATTAATTATTACCTGATTCAGTTCTAGTAGTCAATGGTAAGTGTTTTATTTGTAAATTTAAGTTCGTCAAAATAATAGCATACCACAGTGCCAGTTGAAATCATTTCAATATTTGTTTTTCGATAGTTTTCAGGAAAATAAATCAACAACACATTTTTAAACATCAACGGAGTTACTGCATGTTAAAATATGCTAGACTGTAAGACCAATATACAATTATTGTGTATATTCTAATATTATCCCAACCTAACTTGAGGAGCAAATCATTGTTTATCAAAAAATGACAACATCCTGTTACTAACGAGGTTGCACGCTAGGGACATGTTGCATTGGATCCTACTTCAAGCAGGAGTCAAATAGCAGCAGCTACAGGAATTCTACGTAGAAGCATTCAGAGGGTCTTGAAATAGCATAAAATCCAAACCTATAAGATTCGTGCAAGAGCTCAACGAAGACGATCCATTTCGCCGTATCCAATTTTGTGAGGAGATGATTAGAAGACAGGTGGACATCCCCCACTTCTTATATTCGATATGCCTTTCTGACTAATACACGTTCTTTCTTGATGGTCACATGAACAAACATAATTGCAGATACTGGAATGATGCAAATCCTGCAATATGAGTGTGTGTTTTAATAAGATTCAAATGTAAGTATACATAATTATTGATATAAGGGAAAAGGTTGGGCTCAAATGGGAAACTCATGTTCAAATGGGTCCTAACCAGTACCCAGACAGTGTTGGACTCATCCCCAAGGAAATGCCTACCAACCAAACCCACCTCAAGCTCGCCGTTACTCCCGCCTCGGAATCACTACCTTAGCATACTTCAAGGCGGGCGGAGGTTCCTCACACATTCTCCGTTATCTACTCCCGTCTATCACTCCTACCTCTCACATGCCTTCTCTTTCCTAATCATGCTCTCCACTAGATTCATCTGTACACCGTCCATCCATCCTCTACATTTTTCCTTGCCGCGGTCTGCTTTCTCCTTCCTCCTATTTGCCCAGACTCGTCTCCTCTGAGGGGTCCAGAGGGTACCTCCCATGTTTTCCCTTTCCGTCTTCATCCACTCCCTTTCCCTACTACATTCTGTCTCCACTGGCTTGTGTCCTCTTTCCCCACATACCCTACAAAGGAAGGCCTGCCGACAGTCTGTGGCCATGTGCTCCATGCTCTTACATAGCCAGCATTCCCTTATATTAACCACTCTCTTAGCACACACCCCGCTACCTATGGCCCTTTACTCCACATCCAAAGCATCTGCCCTCTTCTCTCCTTTCTTCAATATTTACCCTATTCCAGTCCAACTTAATCTCCCGTTTTCCTAGTAAGGATCCGCTTTCTCCCATTCCACCCTCACCACCGCCATTTTCATCCCATTTCCCTCCCTCACCACTGTCATTACCCTTGTCCCTTCCCCAATCAATTCCTCTATTTTCTTTCTCACAACTTCATCTTCAATCCACGGGTCTATCCCCACCATCTTGATGGTTTTTGTTCCTCTTCCTGCTTCCACCGCCCTAGCTCCTGTTACCCTTTCCACATCCCTCAGATTTCCTCTGACCTCAACCCCTTACCTTACCCACGTGATCATCTTCCTCAACACCTCCATCTCCACATGCTCAAGCCTGTGTAGCCCAACGCTGACCTTGCTCCCCACTTCCTTAAACAGTCGACTCATCATATCAAACACCTTCCTCCCATCCCTACAATCACCTCCATCCGACAGATCAACTCCGCCGCGTTCACCCTTGTACATTTTCTTTCCGTAGTGCTTACTTCCTTAACCCACTCCATTTCCTCTCCTAGCATCGGGTACCTATCCCTAAACATCTTCTATATCCCCTTCTCCATTCCACTGTCTTCCCTAGTCACCCATACCACTTTTATCTTTTCATCCCCCAACATTGGATTTCCCACCTTCAACTCTATTCCCTCCCTCTTTTCATCCTCCCAGTCCTTATCTCTAGTCTCCTTCCATCCATCCCAGTCTCTTTGCCCCTCCTCCCATCGTGTTTGCATTCTCTCTTCCTCCCACCTCAACCTCTCTAATTCCCTGACCCGCCCCTCCGCCGCCGACTTTTGCTCTTCCAGCCTTTTCACCAGTCGCCTTACTATCTCCTTCAGTCTCTCTACACTCACTGTCTCTTTCTCTTTTCCACTCTTCACTTCCTCCCTTCCTTTCTCCTTCTACTTCCTCTTCTGTTCCTTACGTACAGCTCGAAGAGCACGAGTCCCTTGACCACCCACTCCCTCTGGAGACACCCTATCAGCCATTGGGACGCGCCGTGTCGGGTAGGACAACCCCTCTACGGAGACTTGTATGAGAGATTAGGGATGAATCACTTCCAGCCTCCCTCATCCAACCCTCCGAAGCACGGAATAGAGTTTGTTTAATGAAAAATATATCTCATACATTTCGTACATTACATTAACAAATTGATAGTTTCAACCCTGCTCCATAATTTTGAAATAAAATCAATGATTGTATAGTTTCCTTTGGACACTGTAGAGCTATTAGCAACAAGGAGGTAGGCAACTAAACATACATTAATGTATTTTTAGTTGCATACCTATTAGAGAGATAATCCTCCAACTATATGCATAATACCGTATTTACATCGACATCGTAAGAACAAATTTTATCTATATGATTGGGAGGTGACCAATAGTAATTGGAAGCTGCTCGGTGATTTTCGTTAAAACGGCACACATTTCTGTTCAAAACTTCATGAATTTTCTCAACACTGTGCAGATTACAACCTGATTTTCTTGTAATTTTTCCGCTGATAATATCTTAATCTCATTTATTATTAGGGATTATGTACTTCTAATACGCCACATTAGTGTTGACGTCACATGTTAGGGAAGGTTATGGTCCTGTATCTAAACAAAGCATTGTGTCGTTTGAGTTTGTTAGTGTTACAGAGATTTTAGTGTTTTTTACGTGGAAATTCAAAGAAATAAGCATTTTAAGGTATGTATTAATATGTAACATAGAGTATTCAATCATTTTGTACAAATTTTCACGGTACTGACCCATAACTTTTCAAATAATTAATTGATAATAATTATTCATAACCTCAATTTATATCTTTATGATGTTTCTGAAACAAGAATACCTATTTCAAACTTAAGCAGGTCTGATTTAAATTTGTATTAGATATTGTGGAACTAAATTGATAATACCTAATTGATATTAAAATTTGTTTACAGACAATGGTACAGTGTTGGGCACCTGGCTGCAAGCATTATAATGTTAGAGAAAAATGCAAATTTTTTAGATTTCCCAAGGATTCAAAAACTAGAAACCGCTGGATTAAGTTAACAAGGTTGGTATATAGACTTGAGATAATTATACATTTATTTATTAAGTTGGTTTACAATCTAAAATTTGCCATAGACGAACTATACAACCAGGCCCCGGTGCATTTTTGTGCAGTTGTCACTTTGTTGATGGAAACAAAGATAATGGACCTACGTTGTTTTTACACAATAAAGAAAAACAATTGAAGTTTGCTTCCCCAGAAAAGAAAAAAAGAAAAACGAAAGAGCTGGACATGGAAGAAACTCCTGAAAATCCTATGTAAGTATTACCAATAATCAATATCAATTGTTTTCTTAGAATGTTGATATTTTAGATATGATACAGAACTGACTGATCCACAACCATCCACCTCAAAACAAGCCATACCATCAGGACCTATGTCTGCAGAAATTGATGCTGAAAATTATTTCCTGAAGCAAGATCTGCAGCAAGCATCAGATAGACTGACACATTTAGCCGAACATTTTTCTTTTGAAAATATAAGGGGCAACAACAAACTTATATTATTGTATACAGGCATACCTACCGAAAAAATATTCATGTCCCTCTTCAGTTTATTGAAAAACATAGACATAAATTATTATTACCATTGGAAGGTGCAAAAATTGAGCAAAGTGGATCAGTTATTGATGACTTTGATGAAATTAAGGCAAAATTTTCCTCATGAGGATTTAGCAGTTGGGTTTAATGTGTCACAGGCATCGGTATCGAATGTGGTAACAACATGGCTTCATGTGTTGCATGAAATCATTTTCAAACAAATGATGTCAAAAATACCACCCAGATCAAAGAATAAACTTTGTTTGCCAAATTGTTTTAGCAGCTTTACAAACTGCAGAATAATTTTAGATTGTACCGAAGTATATACATGTGTTTCTCGATCTAGTATGAAAGTTCAGAAACTAACATTCAGTTCGTACAAGCATAGAAACACATGCAAGGGTTTGATAGGTGTAGCTCCAAATGGAGTTGTTACTTATGTGTCATGCCTATATCCAGGATCAACTTCGGATAAGAAAATAGTTAAAGATTGTGGAGTTTTAGATCAATTAGAAGCAGGAGATTTAGTGTTGGCAGACAAAGGTTTTTTGATCAAAGACATGATGCCTGCAGGAGTTCACATCAACATTCCTCCATTTTTAAACACAGCCCAGTTCACCCCAGAACAAGTAAGACAAACAGAATGTATTGCGAGAGCTAGAATACATGTTGAAAGAGCCATTCGTAGAATGAAAATATATAATATTTTAAATTTCATTCCTACTTCATTGTTACCACATGCTGATGCTGTTTTTCAGATTATAGGTGCTTTAACCAATTTACAATACCCTTTAATCAGGGAAGTAGAACAGTATTATACTGAGAGTGGCACAAAATCTTAAGTTTTATCCATTATTACCCAAATTATAATTAATTATTTAGTTTTTTGTATTCAATCTTTTGTTCTACAGTCGAGATCAAATAATGCAATGTATACTTAATAATTAGTATGATTTTGTACAATATAGTTATTTTATTTATGCAAATGATGTGGGTATACATATATTATAATTTATTTTATAAAATTTATGTGAAATAAAACAAACTGCTTACAAAATATAAATATTTTATTTTATATTAACTACAAATTTGAGGTAGAAATTGTCTCAAATAAAATGATTTTAATATTCCCATATTTTTTTCCCATTCAAAATTTCTTGAAATCCGCTTAATGATGCAATCATTTGGGATCCATATAATAAGATAGCACATATCCCTGTTGGTTATAAACAGCCCACCCTGAATTTGGTCATAATAAATATGATTTTCATTCACCTTTATAATGCCATCTTCACAATAAATAATATAGGATTTGTCATTTTCTAATGCTTTTTTCAAATCACTTTCCTTGCGGTATTTAAAAGGGCACTTGACTTCAATCAGGCACTTTTCACTTACATATCCATCAGGACTTGTACCCAAAAAACCACATTCGTGTAGATAAAATCCTGCATGTTCAACAATAAGTCCAGTAATTTGTTGGAATTTATCTACACCATATTTTTCATTTTCCCTGCCCCACTGAATTGCCTGCACACCACTTAAATCATATCCCTCCAGTAAACTTTTGAACAAAGATTTTGGATATTTATTCCTTTTACAAGCAGACAAAACAACACCAAACTTACTGCTTGTTATTCTGTGCTTGCGTGCAATTAGCCAGTTTTCATTAGTTCCCTGACCAATTGTTAGTTGGTGTACTGATTGTATGATATCTTGAGTTACACCACATTTCTCCATAAAGAATAATTCTTTATTCAAGGCATTTCCATATTCTTCAGAAAAGATAACATCTTCAATACTTGGGATGAGGAGATTAATCTTCTCTGAAGGTGTAGACATTAACCACCAAGAAAATCCTGTAGGATTTGAATCTCCCAATTCTTTCTTGAATAAATGAAGTTCGCTGTCATTTGCTGGTCTTTGAACAGCCACATAATTTGTTCTTTTAGGCTGGTAGATGTCTTTTATTTTCGTAATGACATCAACTTCATCTAGTTTATGTGGCTTGTTCCACACACATGCCTTATCAGTAACACTAATGTTATGATGAGCATATATGCAAAGGGCTGCCATATGGTGACATACTGCTAGACCTCTTGGACAAGAGCATTTAGTGTCCACTATGCCATCATCAAAATCAATTGAGATCTAAAATACAAATTTTTGATAAAATTCCAAGTTATACAATTTATTTAATATCAAGGACATACCTCCACTGTATATTTTTTGTTTTTCATACTTGCTCTGACTTCGCCTTTCAATAGAGCTGGTACAACTTCCCCATCGAAAATCATCCTTACAACATTCCCACTTTCGTAGGAATTTTCACCTTTTTGTAGCTGAGCTGTATCATTTTTAAAAAACTCTGCTATCACAGAAAATGATATAACATGCTTGGATGCCACTGTAAAAAAGAAATACGTTAGAGATTGTAGGTATTTCAATGTTCATCAAATAGTTAGGTATAACATTTTCATTTCATTGAAGATGTGTAAATGTAAAATGATTGGACACGTGTTAAAACCTATATATAAATATATATTATATATAGGTAAGTACTTTACATGTTAGAAAATAATTCAGTATGAGACTTTAAAATTATTTATAAAAATAAAAACGGTATCTAGTTTGTTTATGTTTGATATTAGAACATAACCTATATGAAAGTGAAGAACAAACGATTATTTGAAAATCTATTATAATTAAATGGAACTTTGTGGATTATTTAGAAATATATATTATATTACTTACTTTTTTGATAGTTTTAATGCCAACAAAGTCTCAAATATTCCAAAATTCCAAAATTTGTATTGCTTCCAATGGTAACTCAATGGTAATAATACTTTGTTTAGATACAGGTACAAGCCCCTCCCTAAATATGACGTCACACTAATGTGGCGTATAGCATCTCCACTATGACCTTTACAAATCTATTGTCTAAACCTTCATGATATGCTCGAGTTGTGTGTTGTTATTTCTCATGCTGTATTTTGAGACTAAATAAATTACTGACTGAAAACTTGATTCATTTTTTTTAAATTTTGGTATATTCTGAAATTTTATAGATTCTTCATGGGAATTGACTTGTAAGAGAGCAAAAGAAGACAGAAGAGGTGAGATGACAGACAGAGAAAAGGGGAGTCGAAATGACAATATACGCGTGTCGAAAGTAGAAAATAGAAAGTGTAATTAATCTGCCGCTATCTCATTGCACTCACTCAACAGTCAATGCTGCCATGTTTCATTTATAAACTGGCATTGTTAAGTGAGTGAAATGTAGATGGCGTCACACTAGTGTCACTTTTTAGCTATATATTTTTCTACTTCACTCCTACTTTCGGCACACGCCGCTATATCATACTATAAAATGATCCGTGGAGGTATGTAAAAGTACTGAGTAGGAGTGAATGAAATTTATACCGATAAATGTAGTTTTCGGAGTTTTAACGCATTTTTTTTAACCAATAGATGCTGCTTACATTGCTATCTGAATAGTAAGCCACTCTTGTATGCAGGTATAAAAATTTTTGTCGTGTGCGAAACTAAAAACTGCGTTTATCTTTATAAATTTGTTCGCGTTTTACTTTGATTAAATATAATTAAAAAAGAAAACAAATCTTGTTTTATTTTCCCTCACCCATATCCTCTCTCACTCACACGGAAGTGGCGCCATCTATCGAAAAGCCGCCGAACAAATTTTTTTAGTTCGGGGAATTCCCCATAGATGGCGCTGTTTTTCTGGGATCCACACAGAGGTGGCGCCATCTATCAAAAAACCGGTGAACTAATTTTAAAAAATGGCGAAAATATTTTTTTAGTTCAGGCAATTCCCCATAGATGGCGCTGATGCTCTGGGATTTACACGGAAGTGGCGCCATCTATCAAAAAACCGGCGAACGAATTTTTTTAAAAATGGCGAAATAATTTTTTTGGTTCGGGGAATTCCCCATAGATGGCGCTGTTGTTCTGGGATCCACAGAAGTGGCGCCATCTATCCAAAAACCGGTGAACTAATTTTTTAAAAATGGCGGAATACTTTTTTTAGTTCAGGGAATGACCCATAGATGGCGCTGTTGTTCTGGGATCCACACAGAAGTGGCGCCATCTATCAAAAAACCGGCGAACTAATTTTTGTTAGTTCAGACAATTCGTCATAGATGGCGACCTATACCTAAAAACTTGCGTTCATCTATAGAGTGCAAAAGGAAATGTGAATTAAAATACAATATAACAAAATAAGAAATTTTTATTGAAAGCACGGATCTACATGTAGTCGAGCTTACAGGCTTACACTATCTATAAAATTGATAGTTACACATCATGTTGCGTTGGATCCAATTTGCATATAATAGGAATGAACCCATCTGTCGGTTGTGCACGGAAGAGGAGAAAACTTCCTCACACATTATCTTCGAATATGAGCTCTCTCTTATTGGAGATATGAACTCCTGGGACTAGAGCAATTTTTCCAAGAAGGATAACATGAAAAGAACCTGATAAGGGCTATTGGTCTCTTCACATAATTGGTACACCGGTGCCCAATCAATCAATCAATTGCAGTGCGATCTTCCGGCGCGTGTAGAAATTAGCTCTGAGGTAGAAAAATAGGTAACCATATGTGGAATTACAGTGACGCCATCTACATTTCACTCACTCAATATTGCCATGTTTCACCTACTTTTTTACCGCACACCTACTTTCTACACGCGCTGCTAAATCGCACCACAATACAATACACCGCAACATGGAGGTATGTATAACCATCAATTTCAGCTACAATTTCACTGGGAAACGTGTTACAATTAGATTTTTTTAGACAGTATATACAGGGTGTCCCCAGATTTCTTTCACAGGCTGTAGCTCAGGAATTAACAAATAGGTTTATTTGAAAATTGGGTAATCTTTTTGAGACCTACAGTAATTTCATCCCAGTTATATAGGGTATCTGTGACATCATAGAAGGAGGGACATCATCGCAAAGCAAAAAATTCAATGGAAGGAGGGGATAGAACTTAGCTCAAATGAAAGAGCGTTATATTTCAAATTCAACAGTCTATCACAGTGATGGTACTCAAGTGGATAATTATACCAAAATTTCAATTTATTGTTTATTTGCAACAAGTTTGTAATAACCTTACGCAAGAGATGATTCATGCGGTATGTAAACGTAAGCTACCTAGAAGGTTCGCTGCTTGTGTTGCAGACGGAGGCTATTTTGAACATATTTTATAAAATTAGTGTAAAATCGAAATGTTCTTATTATTGTTGCAAATAAACATTAAACTGAAAATTTGGTGTAATTATCCACTTTAGTACCCTCACTGTGATACACTGTCGAGTTTGAAATAAAAAGCTCTTTCAATTGAGCTGAGTTTGATCCCCCCTTCCATTGAATTTTTTTCATTGCGATGACGTCCCATAACCCTGTACCTATACCTCGGATGAAATTACTGTAGGTCCCAAAAAGATTACCCAATTTTCAAATATACCTATTTATTAATTCCTGAGTTGCGGCCTGTAAAAAAAGTCTTTGGACACCCTGTATATTGTCCACATAGTAACTGGAGAAACCTTAGCAGAAAATATGAAGATTCAGTAAAATATTTCTGTTAACCAAGACACAAGATCTTTTATTATAAATATTATAAAATGTGTAGGAATAAACACTTTTTTTCTCGTCCTACAATTTACGCCACTGTCTTAAAAATCATGTTTTTTATCTTTCGTCACTTACTATGTAAATGTCACCTCCAGTCTCTATGTAAATGTATTGTATTATCTGCTAAGGTTTCTCCAGAGCTACTACATGGACAATCAATACTTTATGAAACACCCTTTATAAATTTGCTATAAAAAATAAATATTTGTATATGCATTTAAAAATATATCTTCATCAATATAAATGTGAACAATAAATGTACATATTTCTATTATTAACAATACAACAATTATTAAATATTCAAAAGAAAATATATGAGAAAATTAAACAATTCATGACCATATCGATATAGACATATTTTTTCATTATATACAATACAGGCATGATGACAGTCACCAAGAACCACTAAAATATTGATTTGATATCATTATATAAGATACAGAGATTCTGAAGAAATCACTTATTTTCATTTTACATGTGTGATTACCTTTATTTTAGTAAAAATATAAGCACAAAATTCAACCATCCGCCATCTTATCTCAAACACCAATCAAGAGAGACTAGAGAGTGACGTCGTACTTTCGCAAATATCTATGATCCGAACATTTGTTTTGAATTACATTGTGGAACCGCACACCATCGATACACATTAGGATTCATCTCTATAATAACTAATCGCACAAAATGATTCAAATTTTGTTTATGTATCAAAATAAACTTTTAGCTTGCAAGCTGTCAAGTGTTTGAAGTTTGACTTTGACACATCATAGATAACCTATCGACACAGATCACCCATAAATGGTATTTACGAATTGATGATGTCATACACAGACGCCATTACTATTCCAGCGTTTTGGATCATAATTTGAAATGTGTTTGTAAAAGTTAAAATTTTCCTTTAAAAACTTTTTTTCTTGCAAAAATAACATTTGTTGTAGATAAAGTATATATGTGAGAACATCGTGGAGCAGTTTTTCATAATCAGTCATCATGCCTATTGATGAACTATCATCAATATTACCCAATTCTAATATGTACACCACAATTTTATGATTATGGTTTCATTTTGCCCTTTTTAAATTGCAATAACTACAATAAATCGAGCAATAAATATTGCAAAACAATACAAAATCAATAAAATACAATTATTCGAGCCTTCTTCATCTTCTCTATTTCTTAAATCAAATGGATTATTCCCAACAATATCATCTGGGATCCTAAAAAAATGACA
Source organism: Galerucella pusilla (assembly GCA_910591695.1). Lineage (NCBI taxonomy): Eukaryota > Metazoa > Arthropoda > Insecta > Coleoptera > Chrysomelidae > Galerucella > Galerucella pusilla. The sequence goes on from CAJUYI010001499.1 coordinate 28,982, forward strand.
TGATGAGTAAAATCCAGTAACAACAAACTGATGGTACATATTTGAATGCACCGAAATGATCAGTGAGCATTTTCATTAGCAAAACTATGCTTCCCGTTTGATAAAACCAAGCTTTTAAAAATCTTCCATAGAAAGAAGCTGCAGGATTAAAAAATGAACATAATCAGCAATTTCCAATCACTAATGGTCACCATAAATTATGCCTTTTTTCCAAACAATATTTACAAAAAATTTAGAGAAAAATGCAAATTAATATAATCAGATTCTGCTTCCAATTACCAAGAGCTGTAACTAATTATGTTGATTTGCATTTTTGTTTAATTTTGTATCGAAATGTCAAGAAGAAATGTATGTGCATGTAGATTTGTAAAAAATTAAAATGACAAGGTCCATCATCAGTTTTATAATAAAAAATTTTTTTCAACTAGCAGCAGTATGTTGGTTTGAACTACTTGAATTTATAAATAAGGCCGACCAACAACAACAAACATTCCCTTTTTTAGATTTAATAGAAATATATCTGGCAAAAATTCAAGTAACAAAATTATATTCTAATACGAAATATATTGTTTGATAAACAATCTTTATTTGCTCCTCAACTTCGGTTGGGATAATATTAGAATATACATAATTATTGCAAATATGTACTTACAGCCTAGCATTTTTCAACAAGCAGTAACTCCATCGATGTTTAAAAATTTTCATATGACAATAAACTTTGAAAAATGTGTTGTTATTGATTCATTTTCCTGAAAACAAAAAAATATTGATATGATTTTAACTGGCACTGAGGTATGCTATTATTTAGAGGTACTTAAATTTACGAATAAGACACTTACCAATGACTACTAGAACTGAGTCAGGTAATAATTAATACTGGAGGAACTCCTATTAATGCTTATTGCACATCTTTTCTACAATACCCTTACTGATGCAATAAAAGTGGTACTCTAGTTATTGAACCAACTGTATCGACAGAAGGCTTGTAGAAAATCATATATCTAAAATAGAATGAATAATATATTCACAATTACTACAGAGAAATAATTTTGGATGGAAGGGAAATTGTCAATTGGCTTTCCTAAAAGCGTATAATAAAATAAATATAGTTAAGCAGGCCTTCTTTATTCCCTTTATCATAACATGATAATGAACAATTTTCAATTTTTATAGAAGGGTAATAAGCAATGAAATTAATAATATATTAACGTCTATTTAAACATACCGCATTTGGATCAAGTATAATTCCGGAACGATACTATTAATAATGCTACAAAAATATTAATTCACTCAGAAATTCTTTAAAATGATCATGTGCACAAAAAAGTAAGAGATAAGCGGCTGTTTTTGTTTTTTCTATTAAGATTCAAGACGCCAAGTCATTTTTTCAAATAAAGGTTTGTTCTTTATTGCCGCACTTTCTACACAAAGTTACCATAGAGAAATAATTTACACTACACTGTTTACACCAGTGAATCACAATGATAGAGAGGTCAGTCAATACACATATTGTAATATTGTTCGATGCTGCCATCTACCAGAAGTAATAGAACTATATCTCTTATAGGTATGCAACTAAACATACAATTAATGCCTGCTCAGTTGCATACCTCATTGTTGCTTATGGTTGTATAGAGAGTGTCCGAATGAAATTATACTAGGTTATACAATGATTGATTTTAATTTAGAATTATGGAAAGAGTCCCCCGTAGTGAAGTTGAAACTAGTTGAATTTCCAATAATACTAGACACAAATAAAGTTCAATTATTGGAGGAAGATGATAGAAAAAAAAGAGTTCTATTTTAGATTGATCCAATATAGATTTTGGAAAGTTTCAATTAACAAATTTAAATTTTAATATGATGTATATTTTTCTTTAAAAAAACCTCTATTCAATTAGGTCCGTTGTTATTTCTCCTTTGGGGTAATCTTAGAATATTAATAATAATTATACTATATACTTACTTACAATCGAATCTTCCTCCATTGTGCTATCCTAATATTTTCATATTCAAACAAAATAAACTTGGATTGACATGCTGTTGTTGTTTTTTATCCATTTTCCTGAAAAACGCACAAATTTTAAAATGACTAATACAAGTGTTGCGTTCATCTGAAATAGGTGTGTATAATACTTGAACTTATAAATAAAGCTTACGAAATAGTGAGTTCATCTCATCAGCCAACCAAAATGTCAAATGTTTTACATGATATAAAGAAGGCAACTAGTATAGGACATGGCCACCAACTGACAATAATGACAGTCGCCTTGAGGAGAAGCAATCATTTGGATAGATGTTAGATTTGTAATTTGGTTGTTTTGTATTCATTTAATGATACTTATTATAAGCGGTCAGTTATAGCTTTTAAAATACCTAAGCAATTAAAGAAATTTCGAAGATGGCACTAAATAAAAAAAACTATCAGGAACCACGTGTTGTGCAAAGAACGCCTGTTTGTCATCAGATTCATCCTGGCGTAGCATCACGTCGATTAGCCCAATTGTTTATGCTGAAAGTGGAGAATATTTAAAAAATCTCCATGAGAATGGAGAGTTCTATGGAAGTTATCCAAATCCAAATGTTAGCTATTTTTATTCGTCCAATTATTTTGATTAGTTTGGTCAAATAATACACCAGCTTAACAAGAATCGAAGCCCGACGCAATCTCTTTGATGTTTTTGGTAACAAAAATTCATGACCTTGAGAGACCGATGTTGACAGATAACTTATTAAAACCACAGAGAAAATGATCAAATTTTCAAATATCGGCTAATAATTGGTTGACACAATGAAGTATGACAAGTATCTTATTATGAAAATGGCTCCTTTCAGACATGCGCATATCAAAAAAGGATCGGAAGCTTCGGAATTAAGCGTACGACTTTTCAAATTAAACACAAAATTCTTGATATAACAATTATATTATGCATATAAATTTGTGGAATAAAAGATTATAATTTAAAAGCATTTATCCCAAATTTATAACAAATCTACAAAATAAAAGCATACACTAAATTTATCAACTATCATTTTTCAACTCTGCTAAATTATATTTTTCTCTGAGATCCTGATGAACATACCAACGAAATTTGAATCTTTTCGCCTTCTCGTCTCTGTATTTCTCCCAATTGGCGTATTTCCTTATAGTCCTTGCCAGCGCCCCTTTAGAAACGTACGTTGCGTTGCCAGCATTTTCCAAGTCTGTTAAAAATTGGTCTACCAGGACACTCTTTGCTTTTGAACTACCATGTACTATATTCAAAAACAACGGAATTAATTCAGAATCCAGTTCTCTAGAGACCTTTTTCTTTTCTTTTACCATAAATATATCATCTCTTTTTTTAATTATAATTTGACAACGAGTGATTATCGCCAAAGGTTGCAAGTATTTGTCTAATGCCTCGTCTACATTGCTGCTATCTTTATTGTACCAAATGCAACCAATAGATCTGGGTTTCAACTTGTGCGTCTTCGATTGCATATCATGATCAAATTCTTCTTTTAGAAGCTTCAGTTTTTGTTTTAAAGATTCCGGTGATAATCGTGACGTTTCTTCATCGTCTACTTCATCATCACTTAAATGACCGTGTGGGACGAAAAAATCGTTGTCTACTTCATAGTCATCTTTTTCATCTTCATTTTCTTTATCAGCTTCGTCTTCTGAAGCGTTAAGAGACTCTCCTTGTTCTTCTTCCTCTTCCCAATCATCATCTGAGTCTTCTTCGTAGTTGAAAATTTTTTGGTCTTCAACAATAGGTTTACGCGGTTTGATCGTAGTGCTCTTTTTCCTCCAAGTGCCATAATAAGCTGGTCTGCGGTTTTCGTGGAAACTCAAAAATTTTGCTCTATATTTTTGCGACTTTTCTTCACAAATTGTTTCTCCCAAATCTACAACGATGACATCTTCTTCTGAAGATTCTTCACAAGGCCATGTTCTAATGCTTTTCCCAATGGGTTTTCCAGAAGAAAGATCTGTTAAATATGATGCTTCTTCATTTTGATTTTCCAAGTAAGAGTCCAGTTGATCTTTCTGATCCTTTGTTAAATAATCCCTTCTTGGCAAAGGCAATTTCATATCTGACTTGACTTCAAACTGTAAGAAGTTTGAAATTTGGGTTTTTTTGGAATCTTGCACTTCATCGGTTTTTTTAGGAACAAAAAAGTTTGCAAATGCAGCAGCTGCTTTTTGTTTTTTTTCTTCTTCCTTTAATTTCTCCTTGTTCTTTTCCTCAATTTCCTGCAATTTCTTTAGTTTTTCTTCTTCACGCTCTTTACGTTTTTGTTCCTCTTTCTCCTCCTTTTCTTTCCTTTTTTGTTCCTTTTCCTCTTTTTCTTTGCGCTTTTTTTCTTCCCTTTCTTCTTTTTCTTTCTTCTTCATTTCTCTTTCTTTTTCTAGTTCCTTCTTCTTCAACTCCTTTTCTTTTAGCTCCTTGTCTCTTGCTTCTCTCCTTTTTAATTGCTCTTCCAATCTCTTTTTCATTCTTTCTTCTCTCTCTTTCTGTTTTTCCTGTTTTCTTTTTTCAATCTCCAATTTTTTTTCTAATTGTCTAGGTGTCAGTTTTTTTGCAGAAATATCTTGTTTCAACATTTTAGTGGGGGTACTGGATTCACTTGATTTCAAAACTTCCTCATCACTATCTGAACTTACATATTCATCAGGTTTCTCTTCACTCTCCTTTGGAGAATCAGTTTCATTTTCTATATATTCATTCGTATCCATCACGTTATCATCCTTTGTTCCAATTTCTCCACTTTTATTCAATGCTAAAGCAACATTTTCACTGGAAAAGAGAGTTATTAAGACAACAAATAAACAATAAGCCAAATTTCTTACCTATTTTTTCCCTCCACGACAATGTCAGTAGCACTATTTAATTCACCTTCAGGTAGTTCTATATTTTCAGTATTTTTTGCCTCATTAGAAAGAACAGTAGATTCTACAATTTCATTAGATGTACTTTCCAAATTCTGCTTAGCTTCTAACTTTTCTTCTAACCTAACAACACCAAAAAAATTAATACATAAAAATTATTCGTTAAATAAATTTTACTTGTTATTTATGTTATCTTCACATTCATTTTTGTCAATCTCCTTAGTACTTGCTTGTTTCTTCCTGTTTTCTTCATTTTCTGCTGTTCTATCAATAGATATGTTTAATTCTAAAATACTTTCTTTTTTGTTAAATAACTCAGCTGCATTTTCTTTCTGTGGACTGTAAAAAAGCTGTGTTAAAGTATATAATTATTATCTTTGAGTGGTGTATACTCACTTTGAACTGTTGAAGTCTTCGATATTTGTAGTATTTTCTTCAATATCAATTTTTTTTCGTTTCAAATCATGTTCATTGTTTGTTGCAGAAGGTGAAGAAAGTTGTCTTTTTCTTGTAGCAGGCAATTCTTCCGATGAGCTTTCCATCGCGAATTTAAATAATCTAAAGTATTATAGATGTGATATTAATGATTCTAGATATCTTGACTAATAATTAACTCACCTGAAAGAATTTAATATATATACTTTTATTTTTTGTTATTTCTTGACATAACCAAGAATTATATATAAATTCCCGCCGCTTTAAAGTTCAATTACAGTGATACCAAACCAACTGTTACATCCAATCAGACGAATAAATTTTGTCCGATAAAACCCAAAATATTCTAAAAGTATCAAGGTATTTTTATCCGCTTTTATTATTGAATATCATTTTCAGGGAATATTGGGAAAAATCTAAAATTGTAACGTGCTGCTTATAAACAGTTCAATTATTTTTGGCTGTATATTGCTTAGGTTCAAAAACGTTCATTTACGGAAAAAAGAAGAAATTTTATTTTTATTACAAGGTAAATAAATATCAATGGAAGTACTTTTAATATCATAAAAAATATTATGGAAGATAATTCGCATAATGTCATGAAAAAATCGGACATCCTAGAAAAAGATGATAATAGTAAAACAGCTGTTTCCACCAGGGTAGGTTAAATGGGTTAAATAACAAAAAGTTGCGGCATATGTCACAGCACAGAGTAGAACCTATTTTTTTTCTATTTGAATGATTTTTAATTGTAGGTATAACTTTGCAAAATCTTGTATTTAACAATTTTAGTAACGGCATACTAATATATTTGGAATTCCATATCTGTTTCGAATAAAAGTTAAAAACAAATGTAACAAATGTCCATGAATATTTTCCCCATGTAGCTGTTTTTAAAAATTAGTGTGAGTGAAGCGTTCTCGAGGCTACCTAAGTACAAACAATAGTTTTACCATTCCAAAACTTATGTTTTTTAAATTAACTAATGAATTATAAATTATGCAATAGGAGGATGATCTTTCTTCCTTCAGGGAACAGTGGCAAAAAGAAATTCGATCAATAAAGAGCAACCCACCTGAAGAACAGTTGAACAAGATATTGAGCCCAACTACTTCAGAAAATAATGCCAATAATAATGTTGATATAAAATCTCCTAGTCAAGATGATGATGTTAATGAAAGAGCAACCAGACTTTTTCTCCAAGGTGTTGAAATGGAAAATTCTGGGAAACTATATGAAGCTATTAAATACTATAAACAAGCTGTTCAGATTGTCCCCGATGTTGAATATTTAATGCACAAAAAAAACAAACCCAAGTTGAAACAAGACAGCCTGGAAAATGAAGTAAACGATAAAGGTAGGAATACCCTAAATAACTATTTTTGTTTATTGAACCTATGAATTTTAAGAAAACCTCGATGTGAATGCACCATCAACAGACGATGATGAAGATAATGAGGAGGAAGACATTTTTGTAAGATTACAAAGAAAAGTATCAAAGAAATCGTATTTATGCCTTCCTAAGCAACAAAAAAAGGTAAATAGTTGTAAATGAAGAAAATTCGTTAAGATTGGTTACAATTATGACTAATTTTTAGGGTGTTCACATTGGTCAAATGCCTTTCGAGGTGATTTTGTACATATTGAAATGGGTTGTGTCAGAACACTTAGATTTGAGGTCATTAGAAATGTTTTCTAGAGTATGTAGAGGATTTTATATGTGTGCCAGGGATCCGGAGATATGGAGGATAGCCTGTATGAGGTATTGTTTCAACTTACACAAATACTTAGCAATTTGAAGTGATTAACAGGTGTACTTATCAATAGAGGTTCAATAAAACACGAAGTTGTTTTCAAAAACCACATTTGAGATATGGATGAACTCTTAGAGTACTTATCAATGTTTTTATTACACAGGACGTGGGGTGTGAATTGTGGTTCAACTCCCAGTGATTATAAAACTTGGCGAAATATGTTTATCGATAGACCAAGAGTTAATTTTAATGGTTGCTACATTAGCAAAACAACTTACATTCGTAATGGCGAAAACAGTTTCCAAGACCAATTTTATCGCCCATGGTATCTAGTTGCTTATTATCGCTACTTAAGGTGAACACATATTTGCAAATAAGAAAATATTCAAAAATTAAATGACTAAATTTTTAGGTTCTATCCCGACGGTACCGTTCTAATGTTAAACTCCACAGATGAACCTGCGCAAAGTATTCATTTGTTGAAACATAAAAATGCCCGAGACCCAGTCCTTTCCGGTTATTACCGGTTGAAAGACGACAAAATCATGTTGATGATTCACAGACATGTTAAAAACGTCCAAAATGATTTCAAGAGGGATTACAAAAAGCAAGATACGATGAATAAAAAAGAAATAGTATTTAATATGGTTAGTCATGTCTCACTTTTGCTCATTATCTGTTTTTTTCCATAAAACGAGTCTCAACGCTTAGTTGACCTTCCAACTGTCACTTGTCAGATCAACCAACTGTCACTTGTCAGACCAACAAACTGTCACTTGTTTCTGTCCGTCTGTTGGCATTTTAAAATTGTTTATAATTTTCTGTTTTAGGAATTTCAGATAAGAAGTAGAAGGAAAAAGCACGACCAACTACATTGGAGCCACTACACCATTGCTACAAGAGGAAGAGGAGTGCCAGAAACTACTACTAACTTCGATTTGTTTAGTAGCAGATATCCTCCGTTAATTTTTTCTCGTGTCAAGAATTACACTGAAAATTCTGAGTATCTTTTAACATAAAATTTATTGTGAATAAAGGTTTTATTGTACTGTTGAGCTTCGTTTATTGTTTTTGTGAGTTTAAGATTGGAAATAAAATTGTCTAAATTGTAGCTATTTAGTCTGTGGATATACTTTGAGTAAACAATCATACCTGAGTTATGAGTCATTCGATAATCCTGTATTATTTTCGGAAACTTACTTCAGTGAAAGAAATTGCAACGACAAATGGCTAGGAGACCATAACTTGACTCAATTTTACAGGTTCACCAACTCCTTCCTCCTTGTCATTTCATTAAATTTCAGGATGTCCTTGAGAAAGCTGGTACCGCATGCGCACTATTTTTGACCCAAAATGTGTTGGTAGCACTGTTTTTCCTAAGTTTAGTGGTGTATAAACGTCAGTTTTGTGTCAAATCGGATTGTTCATTTTATTATTTTGACTTACCGTGATTCTGTAATACCATAACGCTGTTTCGAAGGAATTTGGACAAGGAAAAAGGAACAAAGACAAAAACAAAACAGTATCCATCGTTCAAGTGTCGAGTAATGCAGTTTATTAATAAAATAATGTAGCAGACACATTCAAAAAGTTAACTCTCTATTATTTTTTTTAAATACATTTCGAAATGACCTTTTACTTTTTTAAATATCATAGAAAATACTTCTAAACTAAAATTTTCATTGTTCACCATTTAAATATCACATGAAATGCGAAGAGAAAAAAATTTGGCTACGCCAAGTAACTTTCTGAACAATTGCCGAAAAATATTTTTTTTATTGCCTCACATTTAGTTCGAGACCAAACTAGCGGAACACCAGATAAATGGATAAGATGCCGTCTTCAAAGAATGTTAAGAGATAAGCTCTCTATATTTGGGACTATAAAAATGTACAGTCAAAGTTTGGAAAAGGGAAGGAATGTCGCAAGACTAGAGAATAATCGATAATGATAATAGTTTAGAAGGGAAATCTGTTTAGGGAGTTGTATTTTCGTTTTTGTGGTATTACTGAGAATATAGCCACGGAATACTGTAACAATCGGAAGGGTCTCTTGCCATAGAACAATAAGTACGCGCAGCTTTTGTGCGCAGTGACAGTCTGTCGAAAATAGGATCACATTTCGACGTTGTTTGTGTTCATGTCGTTAGGAAGCTGTTGTCAGCTTTAATTTTAGGAACACAAATTTGAAGTGTCATTTAAATTTCTGTCTGACATAGATCAAAAGAGCCGACGGATAGAGACCTTTCCGATTGTTATAGTATTCCGTGATATAGCAACAAAACCAACAAACCGATAGACATTTTTAATGGTATTAAATAAAGTATGTATTTAAAATCAACTTGCATTGGCCAACGGGCACACCGAACGAGTTGTGTTGGAAATAGGAATTTTTTTCGAACTTCTGAACCAGGTTTTTTCTCACATGCAAGAAAATAAATAAAATACAAGGTCTTTAGTAAGCTACGGTAAAATATGTGGCAACAGCTCACTGTTTTAGTTAAGAGACTGCCGCTGTATGTCGCTTCCACTTTTCGTTTCATTAGAAGCAGTTGGTGAACCTGAAAAATTCGAGTGAAATTATGACAATGACAGTTTCTTAACTATTTGTCATCTCAAAACAGTGATCAGTTGCCATATTTTTTACTGGAGCTCACTGAAGCAAGTTTTCGAAAAGGCCCACAATGTATTAGTTGATAGACATAAAAATACAGCTGTTAAATGTCAAATTGAAAAATTGTGATGACGAGCATGTCAAGTATCGCTTAATCCGACTCTACACGGCTCGAACAGCAATTGGTCAGTGTATCCACCGCCTTAGAAGTACCTATTTGAAGAGGAACAAGTAAAATTCTCTGATAAGAGAAACCTGGTATTTCGCTGGTTTTCCTTATCTCTGTATAAACATTTTTTAAACAAAAAAGATTCTTAATCCGAGGCCAGAAATAGGAGAGCCCCTGCGTATGTAAATTGGCATAAGTACATGGATATATATTATATAAAAATTGTGACAAAGCAAAAAATAAACTAAGAACAAAAAAAAAATAAACTGAAAAATTGAATCAGCTGCTCCTGATCTGGTGGATGTTCCATCTGCAAGTGGAGAAATGTTTAGATAGGTACCGATTTATTATTCATGTCGGGACTTTAAAATTGTTGAAAATACCAGGAACACTTACATTAAAATATCACTTTCATCTGAAACAGAACAAAAATGTTTTTATATACGGCATCGGAGTGGACAGCGGCTGAATAGAGTACACGCATATTTCATATTTTGCTTAGATATTAATTTGTAATAGTAAAGTTGATATCAAAAATAACTAATAATAGGGAATAAACCAGTTTCCATTGGAAATTACTTCCAAATTTTAATGCACTTTCCGACCACCACCCGAGGATTTCCGAACGCTACCGATGATACGTGTGATGTCATACCATTAGTTTACTTATGTCAATATGGTCGGTATTGCATTAGGTTCTGTGTAGTTTTGTGTTTATATTGTATTTTAATTAACTATTAATTGCTTCATCGACGTAAAAACATCATTTATATGTTTGTTTGAGACCATTACGTGTTTGTGTGTCCTTTTTTTATTTCTAAAAGTCAACGTTTTAATAGACGTTGATTTACACTCTGGAACAATGCAATACTTGGAATACAAAGTTTTTTTCGGCTTTATCCATTTTTAAAGCTTTCAGAAACAAATTAATGACAAAAACTCAGAGCGTGATACACGAATAAGAACGTAAACAAATTGAGTGACGTCAACGCATGAGGCAGCCATCTTTATGACGTTTTAAAAGTATAGTTTATATTTTTTTGAAAAAATAGGCAGGCAAGATGTTAGGAGACCTGATAAAGTATCAATTCCCACCAATAGCAAAATTTATGCTCGTACCCTATTCATCAGTGCTTACAAGTATCCCTTTGAGAGTACGGTCTCTGCTTAGGAGCTTGTTTCCGCAAATACCATAATAAATATTGAATATTCTTTTCATTGTATGTTATTTTATTTTTTTTTTTTCAACTACTTTCTTTAACCTTCCACCGGTGGCGCCAAGTCTGACAGACCCGACGCTACTGTATTCGTTCGCAACTCTTCGCGTTACCGCGATATATTGCTGTACGTCTGGGTACCTTCCTAATTTGATGTCTATTAGTCACGTTGCAGAGAGTGTGAGGATAGTTGGTATAGTTTGCGAAATATTGTGTGAAAAGTCTGACAGACCCAGCGCCACCGTTTGTGTTATAAGTTTCTGTATAGCGTTCAATTATTTACTTCGGTGTTTGTGTACTAAATAATTTCATTAGGTTAGGTTTAGCTGTTGTTATAACTCAACTTAAATGTGGTACAACCGGAAGAAATTCCTCAGGGAATAAGATTGTTGTCTAAAAGATTCCAAGACGAAATATCATTGTTTCAAATGTAAAAAGTTTATCTGTCTCTCACACTCTCAATTTCTTTGTTTACTATGTAGACAAACGTTTGAAAGCATAAACGTGTTAAGAACTCACATTGTAGTTATGATCACTGAAGGGATTTTTATTTTCTTTTGTTTATAATGCCTTTTTATTAGAATAACTGTTATTTTGTTACCTTTCTGTTATGTTTTAGGAAACAAGCAATAACATTATTTTGTTTGGTAATTGTTGGGTATTTGTTTGGTTCATCTAATGCAGTATATTATTGATCATAAATTACTTTAACTTGTATACACAAATGACCCGTAAATACAATAAGGTATACAAAAAAAAAAATTTGGTCTGGTAGACCCGGCGCCACCAGTCATGTAAAGAAAGGGGGCGCAACCGGTGGAAGGTTAATTATTTTCTCTTATTTTTTGGGAATCAAACCACAATAATGTTTTTTATTTCGACGTGGTCCCTATCTGACACAAAAAAAAAATAAATTTAAAAAAAAATTTAAATAAAAAAAATCGACGAGTACAGTAAATAAGTGTATACTTTTGACATTTATATAGCGAAATGACATTTGCATCGTGACTTTTGACATTTATATCTTGACATTTTTAGCTACCAAATACTGAGAATTGAGAAATGTATTCTATAGATAAGTGTTTAGAAACAATTAAAAAAGAACTATTTTTTGTTTAAATAAATAGAAAAATCAAACATTACCTTCTAGTCTTTATTGACAGAAGTGTCCATAGGACTAGCGGGTTGGGGGGCAGCCGGTATTGCGGGCTTTATAAATCTCTCACTGGGTCTTCGATGGGGAGCCGGGGGACTACCGGTTCCAACTGGATGTAAAGCTGACGAAATACAAGCTGGATTTACTGGATGATTTAATAACTGTCCGCACGAGTGACAACGCGGAGGACCTACCACCAAAGAATCTCTTGGTGATTGCATCGCATTCAACCCTACAAAAAAATTATATAAATTTTTTTTTCGGAATATATAACAATTTAAATGAAAAATATTACCTGGACTCAATGGTCTACTTTGACTGGGTGAAGGATTATAAGCTGCCGGCACTGGCGAAACAGTATGTTGTCTAACCCCTAATACTTGCTCGTTATAATGTCTCTCTTCTTCCATTTCTAATGAGCTTTCGCTTTCGGATAAGTGTCTGCATAGAGCTTCCCTTCGTTCTACTTCAAGTTGTAGCTTCCTCTGTAACCTTGAATTGGAAAAAAAGTGAAGAAATTATTTCAAGTAAAACTTTTAGAAAGCTAACCTTAAATTTTCTTCTTTAATATTCCGTTCTTCTTGGGCGAAGCGCTGCATCTTTTGGGTGTGTTCTTGTTGGCTGATAGCCAATGTGGAACGTAACCTAGCAACTTCCGAACGAAGAGTTTGAATGTGCGAACTCAAATTACTAGCCGTGTCGCCGTTGCTGATTTCTCTTGGACTTGCAGGATCAGATACTGGTTGATCAAGTTTGATTTGCAGCATGCGCTTTTCGGCTTCCAATTTGTCCATACGTTTCCATAATTTGTTGACCAAAGCTTCTTGTTCTTGCTCTAAAGTGTTTTCTAGTTCAACCTGTATATCGAAATGTTATAAATAGTGGGACTATTTTTAACGTCAAAGACGGGGCATTGAAAAAACTTGAGAGAAGTAATTATTTACAAAAGAAAAATTGCACATAGAATATTTCTACTTTAAATAAATACCTTTTCTCGACGTAACTGCTCCAAATTACTCTGTTTGGCCAGAGTTTCGGCTTCTAATTTTTCGATTTTCCTCATGAGACGATTCACGAGGCATTCCTGTTCTTGTTCTAGTGTTTGTTCCAAACGACATTTTTCTTGACGTAGCTGAGTGAGTTTTCTAGATAGGTCGTTAGTTAGGCATTCTTCTTCTCTTTCGTAATGATGAGCTAGCGTTTCTTTTTCTTTTTTGAGCACCTGTATCTTTTTGAGGAGAGTATTTGAGATAAATTCTTCTTCCTGTTCGGCTTTCGCTTGCTGAGAGACAATAAATGATTGAATATAAAAAATAATCATGAGAACTTTAGAGGAACAAATGTTTTTTCTTATCAATATCCACTCTTGCACTGATCAAGTCATAAAATGGTGCTGTTTCTATATCTTTCATTTTCACTCTGATATTTTTTTGGTATCAGTCACCATTAATGAACTGTCACTATATTTCTTTGTATTATAAATACCATAAACAATTTAAAATAAGGCAATTGTGTTGACAACAATGTGCCAGATCAAGAGAAGAGAAGTTATTTGTAATTAAAAGTACTACATTACACTACTGATATGATATGATGAATGGAAATTATTTTGAAGTCACTTAATTATTAAGGTAAGGAGCTTAACAAATACCTCAAGTTTCAACAGTAACAATTGTTTTCAAACTCATATTTAGGTCAAATAAGCATATAAATTATTCACAAAATCCATTAACAGATGAGCAGTTGAAAAGGAAATACCACTTTTATATACTAGAAATCAATAGAACGGCAGATTTTTTATTTATATGGCAATTAATGTAAGAGTGACTATGCTTTTCAGTCATAAAAACTTACTATTATTACAGATGCTTTTCTAAGATCCCTGTTTTCCTCTTGTAAAGCTTTTACACGTAATTTATAAGTTTCCAATTCTACTTTGAGCACCCGGTTTTGTTGTTGAAGACTTTCGATGCGCTTTTGTAGCTGCTCCCTAGTAATGGGACTGGGTGGCATCATAATGGGACCACCATCAATGCTACTGGAATCTGATTCACTGGCCGAATCTGCCATTTTAAAATATTTATATGAACACGTTCTAGTCGTATGTTACCGAATGATTCAGAATTAGAACATGCTAAAATTTTGTAAAAAAAAATGCAAAAACCGCAACAGTCTAGGAAGTTATAGATTGTAAGAATAAACAACGAAACGTAATAATTTTGTGGAAATAACAAGCGAAACGGTTGTAAAGTTTAACAACTATTTAAAATATATCAAAAAATATTAATAATAACGAGCACCACTAATTTTATAAGGAAATTACACCAATTTGATAGAACTTCAAAATTCACGATCAAATTGACTGAAAGTGACATATGACATGTGTGACAGTTAGACAGTAGTGTCCTAACACGGTGCGTTTGAATATCAGTATTTAGTACTCTGATTAATAGTTCAATAAAGTAAAGTACTAACAGTGTAGAGTAGTGTAGAGATAAAATAGAAAAAACAATTATCGGTCAAATATTCACTCACTTCAATTTTTTAACTTTAACTCACAAATATCAAATATGAGAATTCAAAGTATTTTTCAAATTCATTCAGATATCGATCCGAATGACAATTTGTTTTTCCTAGTCTTCCCACAGTTTGTATCATAAAAAAATTTGAAGATTTGATAATTAGGACTTTGACATAAGCAAAAATATAAATTAAATCTGAAATTGTTCAATTACAATCTTTGATACCCTTTAAAATGTACGGCAATGTACTCCGTTCGTTGCTTTTACTCGAAATGAAATCCTTAGCCCTCGGTCAGATGATTGGAACTGACTGTTGAGTGATTGGTTTTTTTGTACGCGCTCGCCTGATTTAAACGCTGGCAAGGAGATTCTTATATTTTCATTTCTACTATCAGGATCTGATGAGCTCCCCGGAACAGTTTGAGAAGCCAGCTTTTCAGCTAAGTTCCTACGTGAAAATATGCCTAAATCAAATTTTCAATCTCTTTACAGTTGGCGTCCTGGTAGAATAAAAAGTTCCCAACTAAGTATTGGTATTGATTGTCAAAGTACTTTATGTGAAAATAAAAACAGTAAAGTAAAACTCCCCAACTTTTGTGATGGATGCAATCCATTTTCGTTCATCCATTGACCCCATTGACCCAAACAGTACCTAATAGGGGCGCTGTGGTACAAGACGTTTTGGGGTAAAATAGAAAATAAAAAATATCCAGTTGAAACAAGATGATTTCATAACATAATTGTAAGTAACAAATTATATTCCAGTTAAATGTTTCTGTCCTTGCTGATTATGGGTTTCTGTCAATTTATGTTGATAATATATGTATAATGCTTACTACTTATAAAAATGATTATTTCAGGGAGTTTTTTAAATTCTAGAAATCGCAACTCATTGATTTTGTCTTGCAGATCAATACATTTGGCTAATACTGGTACTACACTATCACAAACTCCATTGATTTTAATTGGACCATCATTATAGAAACAAAAATGGATTCAATTGATATAGTTTGTCCAGTGTGTACCTTATATTTGAGGCAAGGCATAACTTTGAAACAGCATCTGACTTCTCATCCCAAACAGAAGGTGATAGAAGCACTTGTAAAGCTGTCATGCATAGAAGATCAGCCTAAAGCTCAGCCAAATACTCCACCTCTACCTGTTACGCCACAAATACATACTACAGGAACCAGCCAGGTATTTATTTATTTTAAATTTGTACTAATCCCAATTGATATACAAATATTTCTATAATTTGTTCATTATTTGCACTTCAAATTTAGTAATTTTCAAGTAGATTGATTATGTTCTTTATGATTGTAATATTAAACTTTTGTGCAAATTAAGAATGAGAAATGTATGTTTTATTTTTCATTTAAAGGTAAATTCAACAATAGTAAATCAATCATGGAATCAGCCAGCACCTGTTCAACTGGGGTCCCCCTCCAATGTAAATCCGTTACATGGAAACCATGTTTTCATTTATCAACAAAGCATGAGTACTACTTCCCCGCAACCAAATGTTTTACAAGTAAATCATCCGTTATCTCAACAATATGTATACCAACCTGCCATTTTCAATCCCCAAATGATGCCATACGTATATCAACAGCAACAAGTTATTTTATCCAGTAATTCCTTACACCCACAAGGACCACAAGTAAGAGCATTGCCTCTTGAACCCCCTAATGATAATTCTGAGATACAGCCAGAAGCTGTTGTACCAGAAAATAATAATCAGAAAGAAAATGTTAGTGAGACAAGGAAAGAAAGTATTGATTTAACTGTCAAAGATACACTAGAGAAACCTACCTCACAAGTACTAACCAAAGAAGAAGGTTTACATCATGAACTTGACATAAAAACTATAGAAGATTTCGAAGAAGATCAATTACAAGCGAACGATATACCTCCAGAGGAATTCCACGAAGAAAGTGGAAGTGACGAAGAATGTAACCAAGAATCAGAAAATGTAGATAGAGAAGAAATTGCAGATTCCTCTAACTCTCATCAAACAGATTGGAAGACTGATTCTGAATTGAGTAAAGCTTGTCAAACGCAAAATGGAATTAGCACTTCACCTGTACCTCAAATTGAAACAGACATAGAGCAGCCACCTTTTGTTGCATTAGACCAGCCGGAATATTACTATGTAAGACCACAGAATAGCAACTATCCCGATAACTTCCATAATGAACCAAGCAGTAGTGGTTCACATCAAAAAGAAAGTGAAACTTACGAACAATCTGATCCTATCTATACATCCGCGAATATACTACACGGTAACGATCATCTAGATTTTGTTAATTTGGACGATATTGTTATTATCGGTGATTTTACTACTAATGCAGTGGCTTCGCAAGTCGAACATTTCGAACATACAATGCAAGATAGACCGGGAGTATTGATGACTATAGGTGATATTCCAGAACAGCAAAAAATTGACTATCAAGAACATGGAGATTTAGAAGAAAGTATGTCTAGAGGTAGCTCCCACGTCAATATAAGAGCCGATGAAAAAATGCCAGCTAGAGGAGAGTTATCGGGACAGGAAAGCATAGGAGGTAACAGTGATATAACTTGGAATAGATTGCAGTATCAGGAAGGTAGTTCCCACATGTCCCATCCATATGAAATGATCGAAAGGGAATCTTGGGAGCATTCGGACAGTGAAAGTGCAGATACTTCAATCGTAAAGATGCAAAATTCAACACAAGTATCTTGTGAACGTAATGATTACGACAACGATGTACCGACAATAATAAGTTATATTGGTCCACGTTTAAATTTTAAATGTTCAACTTGTGGTGAATGTTTCGAATCTTCTAAAGATAGAAGTGAGCATGAACAAGAAAGACATCCAGAAAAAGCGAAGAACAGTACAATAGGAGGTGAAATCGGTAAAAAATCCGTCAAAAAGTTAATTATCAAACCGAAATCTGAAAAGCCCAAAGAAGAACCTAATTTCGATAACGTATTCACCAACAAATTCAAACAAGAGAATCCCATGGAGGCACAGACTGACCTTGCACCTTTAGAATCCACTGTTAAAATGGACGAGCTTCCGTTACAACAACCGAAAATTAAAAGTGTTTGCTCGTTATGTGATTGTGTACTGGATAGTGTGAAAAGTCTTAGACAACATCGAATGGAGGTTCATAAAGATCATTTTGGGATCAGGCACAAATGTCTTACTTGTGGGGAATACTTTCCCACCGAGTACACATATACGGATCATTTAAAAGTACATCCTCTGGAATGTAGACTCTGCGGGAAGTTGTTTTATAGGAGACATAATATGAAGTTGCATATGAAGAGACATCTGGGGTTGAAACCGTACAAGTGCGACTTTTGCGATAAATCGTTTGTCACTAGACAGAAGCACGATGAACACAAGAATGTTCATACAGGTAAGATTTTTATTAAATTTTTGTCAGTACCGTACGGTTTTTTTTTGGTTTTATTGTCTTAGGGTGAGAGTAGGACAATAGTATTAGTGTCATACCGAGCGTACCTATAGGCAACCCATAATACATGAAACATAATAGTGTTGCCTTCCCTAAAGATACCTACAATACTTAATTAATAATTGAAAATAGCCTATTTTACAAATATTTTATATAATAAATTAGACAATAGTATTCCAACTGCAGCAGTTTTCTTGGATCTGGCAAAAGCTTTTGACACTGTCAACCACGAAATACTCCTACAAAAATTATACCTTTCTGGCATAAGAGGACAGATGTATAATATTTTGAAAAATTACTTGTCTGGTCGCATGCAGCGTACTAAAAATAATGGAATAACAAGCGTTTTCAGCCCTATTGATATTGGTGTACCTCAAGGTACTATACTCGGACCGCTACTCTTTTTAATCTACATTAATGACATTTTTCTGCTGACTGATGACAATAACGAACATATTATTTCTTATGCAGATGATACGGTCCTGCTATGTTACGACAAAACGTGGAATCTAGTTCAATGGAAATTGCAAAAATTAATATGCTCAGTTAAATTTTGGCTTGATTCTAATATTCTCTCCCTCAACGTTAAAAAAACTCACTGTATAACTTTCGGTAACTATCTTGACAGCGTTCCCCTTCACTTTACAATAAAAATTGGAACTGAGAGTATTTCTGTGGTTGACAATGTTAAGTACTTAGGTGTAATAATTGACCAGCATCTGAGATGGGAGAAGGAAATAATTACTAGAACCAAAAAGCTTAAGTATACTGAATGCTGAGAGGACTAGGTATAGAAATCTAGTTCTACCAAAAGTTAAAAAAGAAATTGGTAGAAGGTCTCACATTTATTGTGCTCATTATTATTTTAATAAATTACCAAATAACAAGAAAATAATTCCAATTGTAAATAACAAAATTGTTAAAAAAGCCTTAAAAGAAGCTACAAAAAATTTTGAGTTTATATTATAGAAACGAAAATGAGTCAGAATCAAAGATTATATTGTAAGCATAGAGACTATATTCTATTGTAATTTGCAAAAACTATTTTTGATTTATTTTTTTTTAGTATGAAAGCTTTAATCACCTAATTTAGTTCTAAGGTAGTTTTAAGCCAGACTGCGGACAGACTTATGTCTCTGCAGCGGTATGCAAATTTTATAATTGTTAATTTGCATATTTGTATTCTATTTTCTGGATTAAATAAATAAATTTCCAGGCGAAGCTCCAATAAAATGCAACCTTTGCGACGAAAAATTCAGAAGACATTCCAATCTAGTCCAGCACCGCAACCGATACCACTTCCAGATAAAGAAAAAAATCAAAGACTACATCTGTCAATGCGGCGAAATATTCCACTCCAAGAAAAAGCTGGCTTGGCACAAGGAAATCCACGACGCCAAACCGAAATCGTGCAGCCAATGCAGCGAGAAGTTCCTACACATGTCAAGTCTAACCCGACACATGCGCAGAGCGCACAACGACAAGTTCCTTCCCGAAGAAAATAGACAGAACGAAAATGTCGAGTGTCCGATTTGCAAGGGGGTTTATTTGAAGTCCTCTTTGGAAGTGCATATCAAGAACCACAGCGGAACTAGACCGTACACTTGTCTAATGTGCAACAAAGACTTTACGACAAAGTGGAATCTCAAATTACACAGGTGGACACACGCCAGTAGGGCTGCGAAGCCGTACAAGTGCGACCAATGCAAAGGGGCTTTTATAAGAGAGTCAGATTACACCGCACACATGAACTCGCATAAAAGCGTCCGGCCGTACACTTGTAATTACTGCGGAGCCCAATTTATCAGAAAGTACAACTGTCTGCGACACGTCAAGGAGCACGAGAACGATAAAACGTTCACTTGCACCGTGTGCGGTAAGTCTTTTCACAGATCTTATTATCTCAAAGATCACATGCGGGTGCATAGCGGCGTTAGGCCGTTTACTTGTCATATATGCGGGAAAACTAGCACTACCAAGTCGAATCATAACAAACACGTACAAATTCATCATGCGCGAGAACCCGTCAGTACGGAAAATTAAGTTGGGGATTTTATATTTAGGTGAGTCCTTTTTTTAAAGTATTACGTGAACTTTTTAAAAAAATATATTTTATATTTTATTTATATGACTGAAGTAGAGCATGTCCCATTGAAAATTGATGGGATTAATCCAAAGAACGGAATACTGCAACAATCGGATGTGTCTCTCCGTCGGCTCAGACAGAAATTTAAATGATCCTGAAATTAAAGCTGGCAACAGCTTCCTAACGACATGAACACAAACGAGAATCTAGGCAACGTCGAAATGTCATCCTATTTTCGACAGACTATTACTGCGCACAAAAGCTACGCGTTCTTATTGTTCTATGGCAAGAGACCCTTCCTATTGTTACAGTATTCCGTGTCCAAAGCCAGTTAACGGTATTACCAAATGCTGCTGATACATATATTTATCCAATATTTTATAATACACCCTATATATTGGTATAATTAACCTTATTAATCAATTGTGAAAGCCTTCTGCCTTTATCCTCAGGTTTTCATCGTTAAACATGTGATATACAGAATTTTTCTCAACTTAAAACATCAAAATTAAATTATATAAAATTTTAAAAGTGTATATTCCACAAGGTGTCTTCCAAGCCGTTCACTCTGTATATTTTAATGTAGGTAATAGAAATAAATTAGATATGCCGAACGCCTGTTCTAATCTTAATTATATGAATGTTATATCCAAAAAGTGTCTGTGACAAAAAACCCGTTGCCGTCACCTCTTTATATATCAACAGTCAGTGTTCCGTGTCACACGTCAGTGTTCCATGTCACACATGATGAAAAACCATCGATATAGAGAGGAATCATGCGCAGTAACGATTCTATTAAGGCAGCAGGCTTTTACAACTGGTTGTTAGATACTTCAAAGGTATCTTTTCTGGCACCTAAATGGGACATGGTATATTTTCTATTGATTTTTAGAGAAATCTTAATCTTACAAAAAACTGGTTTTATCAAGGACAAAAATTTTTTTTTATATTTTAAGTATATCGTATAACTTGACATAAATGATAGTTGAAAAGGTCAATTTTTGTTTCTTAAATTGTTAACGGGCTCATCTGATGAATGTTTTAAACAATATCTCGCATTTGAGCAAATAATTGTAAAGGTAAATAGTGAATATGTGATTCTGTGTTAATATTTAGTAAATAAGTTGAGGTTTATTTTAATTTTTTCTCAACAGGAAACCGACATAGAGTCATAAATTTTATCGTTACTTCCCAAGAGATAAAACATATTTTATATTTAATTTTGCACACTGAAAACATTGAGGGGCGTCCATTTATTACATGATACATTTTTAAGAATTTTTTGACTCCCTCTCTCCCTTAGTGAGATGTAGTGAGATTTTTCTCTACTGCCTCCCCAAATGATTTTTCAAAATGTGTGCTTGGGGTGTAAAAGTATTAGATTTATTAAAAAAAACAATTTGCGTAATTACAGGTATCAATTTTCCATCGTTTTATGCTAAAAAAATTACATAATATTTGCCAAGGCCCCTCCTCTTCCACTAACGGGATTTGGAAAGATTCAACTCGCGATTCGACCCCCTCTCTCCCCCTACAACACGTAGTTAATGGACGACCCCTTATTCCAAACAAGTTTTAAAACAATTTTTTTAAATAGAACATTAAGTAGGTCAAGAAGATCCATTTTTGAAATATTTTTCCAATTTTTATAATTATTTTTAAAACTTTTGCTATGTCAGTTTTCTGTCGAGTTATTTTTATGTAAAATGTTCAAAATTCGATTTTTTTTGTCTCATAGGTACCCTAATTGAAAAAAAATTATTTATTTCATAGGTCGTAACATAACAATGATTTTTTATATAATTCATTTTCCTTATATTTTTACTTTTATACATTATATATATTCAATTTCATTATCAGTTATTCAACAGCTTAATTGAAAGTAATAAATTTTTATCTAATTTTATTAATTTTAAATTATTTCATATAAATATTTATTTGCAACTCAAAACAATATACAAATTAATTCCTTATTAAATCACCCTATATCCGAGGTGAACATAAATGACATAAAACTAGTTTTTAATTTGTTTCTACGTGTCTCACAGTATTACATTGCTGTGACTAAACAGTACCCCAAACAAAAGTGACAGAAAAGCTGTTATTAGTTGTCAGTGAGTGAATAGCTCGGACACTAACCTAAGATATTCATGGAACATCAACAGCTTGACACGGAACTAAACTGTGCTTTGACAGCTGACACAGAACTATACGATACTTTTATAATAAAATTGACAGCTGATACATTAATAAGACCAGGGCTTGCAAATTATGATATAGCCCGCATGCGCACTTTATAAGTGAGTACTCTCGTAGGAGCTCTCACTGTTGGTGAATAGACCCCCAGGAGCGAAAAAGTTTGGGATGGAAAACTTATTAATCTTCATCAATGAGGATGTGAGGAGTAAAATATGATTTTTGACGTATGTTAATTGTTAAAAGTCATGTCAATTGACTATGAAGTTATATTTTATCCCAACTATTGAAAATTTTAAAAGAAATTCGAATTTTGGACATGAATATATTATACAGTAGGAGGCGTTGAAAATTGACCTCCTGCATTATACGCATTTGGTTTTACACTATACAAAATGTTGAGAAATTTAAAAACATTGTTTTCTTTTTAGAATAATGAATTTGTTTTAAGAATAGCTGTAAATTTATAGGTCAATATTGCGGATAACGAAAAATAATTTTTTTTAAAGAAAAACTAATTTTCTTTTTTATGCATGTGAAGAATTTTTTTTTTTAAATTGTAAAAGCTGAAACTGTGATTGTTTTTAATAATGGAAGTTCCAGTCAAAAAAAAAACCATTCAGTTTTCGGAACACTTTTCTTTTAACCCTCGTAAACAACTGGATGGGATGGATACCGAGTAACATTTCAACACCCAAAAATTGATAATTAATATTCTGATCTTCCACAAACGGTTTTGAAATTCCCATTTTATCTAGTTCCATTTTCAAATTGAGCAAGATTTGTACTTTGTCCAAATTAAATCTTTTCGTCTTAAAATTAATATTTTTGGTCATCAAAACGTCGAAAAATTCGTTGGCCCCTCGTAATAACGCTACCCGGAATTAAAATGTATGTATTGGATTTTCTCAAATAAAATTATCTTGCAATACCGAATATTATAGATTTTATAAAGTTTAAACTGTAAATTTCGATATTTTTAATAACCAATTTGACTAGAGCTTCCAAATAAACTTTACATCAATTAAAAATAGTCGAAAGTCACCCAACGGTTACTATCGAGATGTTAAGTGATAACCATTTTGACTGTCGAAGTCTTTAGTGCCAAAAATATCGTCAATTTTGCTTCAAAATTGGAAAGTTTAACTTTATAACAATTAATACTTTGCTATTGACTTGGTGGGTTTCGTCTATTATTACTTACTGTACTTATGGGCACTGGTGTAAACGGACGTACACATTTTATATCGATTTTGATATTCCAATCGATATTTTTATGTTTTATTTTTGACATAACCATCAATATTTGGATATCCTGTTCGATTTTTATAAAATATACGGTTTTTTACATACCAATCGATTTTTATTACACAATAATCGATATTTTGATGTGGCTGTCAATTTTTT
>CAJUYI010001499.1:52979-69571 GCA_910591695.1 Galerucella pusilla
ATTGTATAGATGCAGAAGAGATTTGTGTGAACAGATCAATGGAATTTAGAAAAATTTAAGTGGTAATTTGGAAGATATGAGTGAATTTGGTTGGACGATGAAGAAGTTAACATTTTGAACAATTTCTTTTCTTAATTTTTTGGGAAATTAAACCACAATATTTTTAAATTCTTTACTTCAACGTTTCGGTAGCGTTCCAGCTACCGTTGTCAAGAAAAAATAAGTAGAAATTAAGTAATTAAAATTAAGAAAAGAATGAATAATATACCACAAGGAACATACAGAAGATATTTGAACAATTTATTGGATTTAAAAGTTTTTTCTTTCGGACTATAGTAAGAATTGAATTTATATATTGCTAAATTGTCAAAAGTTCATTATATATAGTTAATATATTTCTGTTTTCTTTTGGGTATGAACTTGCTCTTTAAAAAAAAAAGTTATAACAAAATAAATATAAAAAAAAATAAGTAAAAGTATTTTTTTTTTATATGTGGTGATTCAAATAATAATTTTTTTTAATTCACTACAGTATTTTGCCATATACAGATAGTTTCAACGTGGGACACCCTGTATAAGAAGAAAGAAGTCCATGAATGCAAATTTGTTCTAACGCTAGTATAATTCAATTAAATGCACTACCAATATTTTAATATTCAACTACAAGAAAATGCTCATACAGACCAATTTGTGGGCACATTAAAGACATTCCTTCGTAGAGATCGTTCTCCTTATCCAGCCTCCATAACCAAAACACTTAATTTAATATTTCTTCAACTTCTTTCACACTTCTGCAGTTTCAAAATAAAAAATCGTCAAACTTGACATACATAACCTCATTCTCTCTCCAATCTTCAAACTCGACATACATAACCTCATTCTCTCTCCAAACTGTTATTAAAATGTAGCAGTATAATATACCTGTTAGAGTTTCGTTCAAGATAAATATGGCTTCTTTTCTATGAGCTGCGTCACATACGATTACGTCGAGCAAAAAATCACTGACCATTCTGAATATACCGAAATTTCCAAGTAACCCACACAATTTTTCCAATTTTATTCTAACGCGATCGTCTTGGAAATGACAAAACTTCTTCCAAGGACATTCTAATTTTTCTTTTGGATCCAGCTCTGTCATGAAATAGAAGGAGAAAAAAAAAACGTTTGACATTGTTAAAAGAATTAGATGACAATTTTTATGTAAACAATTTCAATGGGAAACAACAAACAAAGAGGTTAGGTTTGAATTTTTTACCTCTCACCTTTAATAGAATACTCTTCGACCAATCCAATGCCACTTTTCTGCAATTCTGAGATATGAATGATAGTCATAAGCAACTGATTCAAACAATTTGGTGTCAATAGTACTTGATTTAACTTGTGATGTCCAAAAACATTCAAATAACCAATCAAGAGATTCAAAGATGACAATTGTTCACGCTCATCTAAAATATCACCATAATTTTATATTTTATACAGGGTGTTTCATTGGGAAAGGGCCTAACTTTAACTAGATGGGATCACGTTGATGCTTCCAAAAACCTTTTAGTTAGGGAGGCGAATAGGGGATTTTTAGGGAATACTCGAGCGTGGCAGTTGAAGATATGAGACCTAGACCTAAAAGAACAACTTTGGAAAGTATTAGCTCTATATTATGTAATGACGCGCGCCTAGGATAGACGATCAGATTAGTAAAAAAATCGATAGTCTGAAATACTCGAGCGCGTCAGATTAAGATATTGGGGATTGATTTTAGTGTCTTGAGACTAAATTTAACTAATCTGACGATAAGTCCTTGATGCCGACGAGTTATAGGGTCGCGAACTTGTAAAAAAAAAACGTTAATCCGGCATTCTCGATGGCGATTTTATTTTTTTTATTTTGAAGAATATAATCTAAAACTTACTAAAAATACAAAGTGTGGAGGAGCCATTTCGTCTTCCGAAAAACGCGTGGCGGCATATAAGTCGCGAACGATACATTTTACAAAAAAAAAGTTTAAATAAAAAAAAAGGTAATTTCATTTAACACAAAAAAGTTCTCTTTACATTTTTGTCCAAAACGAAGTGAAGAATTGAAGCAAAAAAGAGGAATGTGCCATAAACATGTAATACAGACGGTAAATTTTTGATTGTGTAATGTTTTTCTTATTTATTTAAACAGTTTTTACCGTTGGATAAAATTATACACTCACTATGGCTAATTACTATTGATTTATTAAAGAAACACTTACACACTATAGTAAACTTAATTTATTTACACTCTACTTAATATCTAGTAATTTACACTCGGTATAATAATAATTGTCTTAATTTATCTTCAACACTATTTATATTCACTTTCTGTTCACTCACTGTATACTGAAACTGTTTACCGATTCACTGTATACTGAACAACTCCCCGACTCACTCGAAAACCCGTGTATATATAGTCCCTCGAACTTTCTTGAATTCACCGCCTTTTACACTGTTCGAGAACAGTCTCGATATTACCTGCGAAAGAACCTTTCTAGAAAAGTCGCATCCACAGTTTGCGACAGGACCGGCTTCAGAATCAGTGAGTTCGTAACTCTTTAAAATTATAAAGATAAATAAAAAAATTCTTTATACAGGGTGTTGTTTTTAGGAAAGACGAGTATTGAAATTTTTTGTTAAGCCGGACCTGCATCATATTTTTGGAGATGCTTTTGATGGAGATTCTAGGTAATGGTTATCACGTGTACCTCGGAAGCTATGAGGTTCGAAAGAAATAGGATACATTTATAAAACACCCTGTATCTCAGTTATAAAGGGCAGAAGAAACATTAACCCGGCGTCTGACACGTGAAAATCTTCAACATCTACCGACATGTGGGGTGTCATATACCCCGTTTATTTTTTCGTTATAAAATGTTTGGCTAGGATTTTTTGTATTTTCTTATAACAAAAATTAAATTATTATATCGCCTTATTAGAGAAATGAACAATTATTCACTTGAAAAAAAAATCAGAATGATAAAATGAAATGAACTTCGCTTGATGTGTTTTCTTCGCTTTATAGAAAACAACTACCAGAGAAAAGTTTTCTATTTCGTCGTTGAATGATAAGTAGATTAATTTTTCACTCAACGATTTCGTAAAACTAACAATGGAAACTAACAAAAATATCAAAACATGAATAAAAATACCTAGTTATCAACCATGGTCAAAAATAAAAAACAAAAAAGTTATTCACTACTGAAGTGAGCACAATTTTCGCAGTACATATGTGCATGTTACAAACATAAAATTTTTCGCAACCTTTACATATGTATTTTGTTTCACCTCTGATTCTATGTAAAGCCATATCTCATTCCAGAGATCCTGGAGGCGGCGCATCTCTTCTCATAATCTCCCATGCTCAACCTAACGATTTAAAAAGGTGAAAAATATTATAAACTCATTGATTTTAAAACTCACCTCAAAAACAACGTAGACTTCACTTGAAAATAATTTGAAAAATGTAGATATAATATAATATAATATAATGATAATAATAATGTAATATTGTTACAGAACGAGGCACGTGGGGTTTGAGAAACCGGAGTAAACTAAAATATCCCACAAAATCGTTTGTAACCGACTGTCAATTAAACTGCTTCGCACGCGGTAAAAGAATGCTATTTCCGAAAGCTACCGAGAAGGACAAAGGTGTAGGCTCACTATTTTTGAAAATATTGTACATTTTAGTTTGCACGGGGTTTGTTACACCCCACGTGTCAGACGCCGAGTTAAATATAGGTTTTTGGAAGCACCTAAAAGATCCCCATCCACAGTTAAAGTTAGGCCCTTTCCCAATGAAACACCCTGTATCATGAAAAAGAGTATTTACCAATTCCGTTGAATTTTCTTGGCAACGCCTTGATACCATTAATAAAACCATCTTCTAAACTTTCTAATAACGATTTAAACATGTTAGATGATAACTTATTTGATATATTCGTTAAAATTTCATTACTCTTTCGAGATACTGTCAAATCTTCATCTTCGGTTAATGTGATAATTATTTCAATCAAATGGCTTGCCGATAACGGCATTGTTCTAAAAAATGATCAATTAAGAATACTTTTATCAATTTTTTCACATCATGAATACCTTAAACAGTTTTCAAGAACAATTCTACACATTTCCACCAACTCAGACCGGACTTTATGGTGAGAATGATGTGTTAGTTTTGTAAAAGCAACTACAAGGTGTTGTATCTTTTTGTCGTTTTCCCTGTACCACTGTGGTGATAATTTGACACTTTCAACGTGTTTAACAATATCTTCATTTTTTGTCCATTTTTTCTTTATATTCTTCAACTGATCTGGTTCATTCCAAAGCTCTGTAATCTCAAGAGTAGTTGTAGATGTATTATAATCCTGCATTAGCAACGTTATTATTCTACCCCAAGCTGTAAGAGCTACCTGAAAAAATTGTTATTCTATTTCTGGAAATATTCTATAAATTCAGATTTAATTACCACTGGTACTGTGTGTCCAACTTTTTCATCTTCTAAAGCTATTTGCTTCAGACCGCTTGCAATTCCTGGCAGAAAAAATAGAAATACTTCTGCTACTTGCTTTCTCATAACTACATCTAGAAAATCATTATCATCGTACACCCTGGCAAGGCACATAATACATTCAATTGATGCTATTCTAGAAAAACACACACAAATAAGGTTAGGTCAGAAAAAACTGCATTTAAATATACTTCAATCTTACCTGAGGCTTTTAAGTTGTTCAGTTTTAGCAATTTCAATTGTAACATGAAGCATTTGACATAGTTTGGGTACATTTGTTTTTGTATACAATTCAAAAGTTAATTCAGATGTGATGGATTTAGCTAGTGCTTTAGTACATCTTATAATACTAAGTTTGTACTCTTCAGACACAGGCAATACTAAAAATAATAAATGTTTTTATTGTGTTGAAAAATTTAATGTTATATTACCTGTATGCTTCATATGATCATATATTTCAAAAAGAAGGAATGAATATATGTTGAAAAAGAGATTCATTTGACTGACTGTGGATTTTTCAAAGACAACTCGAAGAGTTTCTATCACTATTTGTTTTTCTTTGCAGCTAAAACTATAAATTTTAATAGCATATTATAGTTGTATTTTTTTTTCAAATAGTACAAACCTTATTTCATTTTTGGCATTACATGTTATAAAAGGATAAAGTGTAGCTAATATTGTAGGCTGCACAATTTTCATAAAAGATTCTGTAGAAGCTTCTACTAGTACATTCAATTGTTGGATATTTTCTAGATCCTTGGGATTTTCTATGACTTTTCGGCAAATATTTTTCAAATCAGAAAATATTTCAAAATTTGGTAGCTGTGTACCCATTTTAAATAAGCCGCCTTGTAAGGTGTCAATAAACCCTGTTGTTAAGCTTCTGTTTGGAATGTTTGTATCAATACTTGAAAATTGAAAACTTAGTAATTGTGTAGTGATTTTTGGAGACGTCTGACTACAATGTTTTCCAGTAAGTCATAGTATTATATCTACAAGAACATAAACATTTTAAAAAATTTCACTTTGTATTTTGATTGTATGAAATTTTCTAGAAATTCCAAGATACGCACATATAATAAGTTGTAAAAAATGAATGGTTATAGCTGTAAAACCACATTTGATTTATTAGATTATTTTAAATTAAACAATTTTGGTTATGTTTAAAAAACAATTCAATGCGACAGGGTAATGCTGATAACACAGAGCCGGCTGTTGAAAACCTTTGTAAATTTTTATTTTAAGTAGTCAGGATTGTCAGTTTCCTTATATTTATCGTCAAAATCTTATTTATCAGTCAAGTAAATTTAATAAAAAGTTGTAAATTAAATACAATTATTATAATTTTATTAGTTTTTGCATTTATTTTATGCATGACACTTGACGGAAAACCAGCCCTGCTTTCTAACTTCTTCTTTTTCTGATTATTGGCCTCTTGCTTTGCAGCATTCGACCAGCTTTCTATTGACAGTTGAGTGAAGTGAGATATCTTCTATTTTATAGAATGGCCTTGAACATTCTGCTGCATGAGCCATATGCACAAAATTTAAATATTAAAGCGGAAAAATAAATTACAGATAAATTAGTCAACACACTAAATCTTATTCTCCAAAATTATATATCTTTTTTCC
Source organism: Galerucella pusilla (assembly GCA_910591695.1). NCBI lineage: Eukaryota > Metazoa > Arthropoda > Insecta > Coleoptera > Chrysomelidae > Galerucella > Galerucella pusilla. The sequence continues at coordinate 59,135 of CAJUYI010001499.1, forward strand.
GAACAAAAATGGTGTTTGCAAATATGAATATTCCACGTTATTCGAGTAAACTTATAGATAGCGACACGTGTATCGAGCGTAGGAGAAAAGAAGTTTCGGGAAAACTATGTACGAAAATTTGATGGTATTCTTGGAATTGATAGTTTTATAAATATGTGCAATAGGGGACTTCGGTCCAAGTTAAAACCCAAAATATTTTGATCACTGGTGGGGAAATTTCAGAACGAAACAAACAAAGCCTCGGCACATCAATTTGGGCAATTCTGGAAGGTTCCGCTGATAACTCAATTTCTTGCAGCAAATTTCAAACACGAACTGGTATGACATAAAGATTGTTTGCAACACGGTACTAATAGATATATACCCTCGGGCCAGAGGCCCTCGGCTTTGTAAGAAGTCGAAAAAGATCCCATATATTCAGTAAAACTAACTTCCGCTATTTCAACTCTTTCTTAAATAAAAACAATCTTTCAAATATCCTATATAAAACCCCTTGAAAATTAAACCGACGCCGCCAGTGCCCACGCTTTTCGCAGCCAATGCACTCAAACAGGAAGATTAAAAATAAATACAAAGAACAACAGACCGCAGTATTTTAATTTCGGTTATTACACCTGAACTCGAATGAAACAAAAAAATACAAAGAACAAATTTAAATTTCAATATTATTATTTACGTGATGTCATAAACCGAATACAATAATAATAGATTAGCCCCACTAGAAGACAAGACTACCTCAACATCGAGACGAATCTAGAGGAGGGGGCACCCGGGGCAGAGTACACTTCGGAATAATTCCATAAGATCGCCGGATGCCGCTTTTAGATGCTTATTAATTATTGTATGTCTGTGTGTGAAGTTGAAGTGAGTTTTAGTTTAACGCGTTGGTGTTACACGGGCAAAATGCCTATATTATTATCAGAAAGTTTGTCGAAAGTGTCGTGGCCAAGTAACGAGAGTATACAGGCCAGTAGTCCGTCCAGTGGTTCTGGTTTTCCGAGCCCTTCGACTCCCACATCTCTTTCACCTCTATGCACTACTCCGGACCATACTTTGAGAAAAAGAATACGAAGAACTTCAAGTTTAGGGAGTGTTATACAAGAACCGTTCGTTATCCGATCGGATCTAAGAGATTCGAGAAGCCAGAGTCCCACTTTGAGTTGTCATGAAGCTGAAGAAGAAGAATTTATTTATTCGCTACTTTCGAAAGTTATCGGATGGTATCCTTGTTTTTTGCTGCGGTTAGTAAAAGCGCTGTTTATAGCGGTACTACCTCCTACTTGGAGACAATTAATTTTCGCTCTACCCATGATATGGATATCCATGTGGATTTGGTGTTTTACACAGTTGATGCAACTGCCTTTAACCATTATTAAAACCCTACTGTCCATCGTGCTTTCTCCAAATTCTACAAGGAATAGCAGTAAACGCACAGTGCTTATTAGTGGAGGTAGTACCATCCAAGCTCTTCATTTAGCGAGAAACTTTTATGCTGCAGGAGCTCGAGTAGTTGTTTGTGAAGTAGAAGGACGTTTTGCTTTATCGAAATATTCGACTACAGTGAGTAAATTTTATACAGTTCCCAAACCAACTAGTGATAAACAGCAAAATTATGTTAGAGCTCTATGTGAAATCGTCGATAAAGAACAAGTAGTTTATTACATACCGGTAGCCGGTACTACTCCTGCTTATTACGACGCTGTTGCCAAACCGCATTTAGAACTTCTAGGATGCAACTGCTTCTGTCCTGGCATAAGAGAAATTTGGGTTTTAGACGATACTTTGGAAATATTAAGACGCTGTCAAAAGAACAACATACCGACACCTATTTACCACGTGGTTACGTCAAGAGAAGACGTTTTGAAGTTGTACGACACTGGTGCCATACGTAGAGGTGGGTTTGTTATGTCCACAGTAGGACCTAGAGGACTAAGGGAACGATCCAAAATCTTACTACCACTTTCCAGGAATGATTTGAAAATACCGAACGATATAAGTGAACAAAAACCGTGGATTGTGGTACAAAATTTAGAAGGGGATCATTATTTAACTTGTACTACTGTTAAAGAATCTATAGTTATTGCTAACGTTACTAGTAAAATGAATAGAAACAACAACGAATTAATTCCGGAAGAAAATAAGGAAATAAATCAGTGGTTGACGAATTTTTTTAATAAAATAAACCTGCTGCGACCGATATCAGGACATATAAGCTTCAGATTCGTAATTTGTAAAGAAACTGGTACAGTTATACCTTTAAATAGTAGAGTAGGAGTGTCTTTACCATATATTTGCTACACCAGTGTCCATCCTAGGTTAGTATGGAAGCCTTGCAGACATTTTAGTCGACAAAATTCCGGACCGTTAGTAAATGGAAACGGGGTTTATAAAATGCCGCATTCTGTGATGCAAACTGTAAATAACCCTTCGATAGAATCAGTTACAAGATTAATAGGCACAGTTCTGGATAAAAGAGAAGCTCTGTTCGCAATGTGGGATCCTCTACCTTATTGTGCTTATTACCACATGCAGTTACCGTTTAAAAACGTCCTTGGGTTCCTTAGAAGAAGGCAGGATAACTTTCCCAGACCTATGACGACAGCTGTACGGTAATTGAAGTTTTTTTTCTCCGAGAGAGAAATAAAAAGCCTGATTGTGATATGAATATAACAAAAGATATGAATGGAAAATAAAAACATTTATAATTGGATTTAATATCATGAAAATGTGTGCGTGTGTTTGTATGTTGTTATCTCTTTGTACAAATTTATTGTTAAGTATGTTACTATATTTAAAATGTTTTTTTTAATGTTTATTATACATAAAATTGAATGTAAGTTATATTAACTTAACTGTTGAATTGCGAAAGAAAAGATGCACGAGATGAGAATAAACAATTGGTACGAAAATATCTTTGTAAAAATATTTATTTGATGTAAATTACGTATCAGTAAATATTTTAAATAATATTTACTATACAGATATAATTTGAACTTAGATATTGTACAGTGGCTTACATATTTTTTTCGGAAGTTTGTTTTTGTTTTGTGAATTTCTTTGCTGGAGTCACATTTAAAATCTGAGAACGTTCTCAAATTTGATTTTACTTCATATGAGAAGGTATTTTGAAAATTCCGCATGCCTTTTTTCTTTTATGATGAAATAAAGAACATTTTTTTTATACCAAAACATAGTTTTTTTTTTGGTATGGAATATATTGTGTTTGCCGCGTTTTAGAGGTAACTATTTTTTGTATATCCTGTATTTTATTGAATAAAGATTCTTGAGAAAATTTCGTTGGGTAATTTTTTCTAGAATTGTCACCAAAACTGCTGAGGTTTTTGTTTTATAAATGTTATCAAGAAATTATTACTATTTTGTGTACATATAAAGGTCAAGAAATTGTTAAAATATACATTTTTTAGTCTGTCGATCTTGGTTACTTTACTTTGTGGATAAATTGTTGCTAATTATACGAGGGGAAACAAATTCCAAGTAGTGAAAAACACGAAATAATTTGATTCAAATGCATTTTTGATAGTATCGATGTAAATATACCTACGCAATTCCACAACATTTTAAATAATTTTTCAACTTCTTTGAAAAATATCTCATATATTTTTGGTTAGTTACAGTTAGACCATATCAAAGTCCATTTTATTTGATAGATCATCTCAATTTTTGAATTTGGCGGACTTCTAAAACTGTCAAAACAACTGTAAACAAGCACGTCTTTTACCAGAACCGTTTCATGACCCAAAACAGCTGAACATGTACAAAAAAATTCGTCCAAGTTTAAAAAATGATCCTATAAGATGAAATTAAAAACAATTTAACTATAAGGTATTTAAAATGTTTATAAAAGATAATCTGTTTGTTTGAAATATTTTGAGTACAAAAATAAAAATTAGTAATAACATCTGCTCGTTATCAATATCATTTAATATTAATAGAGTTAATTATTATTAATGAATGTTGCCATGGAAACTGCATATCAGTTCATGATTATAAGGCATGTACAATGTACACCAATTGACAAGTTGACACTAATGACAATCGCCCTGAGGATAAACAATTATTTGGATAGATTTGTAATTTGGTTGTTTTGTATGCATTTTATTATAAACCATCAGATGTAGCTTTTAAAATCAAATGCAAACACGATTAAAATAACTATTGTAAGAACCACATGTTATGTAAATAACGCGACTGTCACATGACGTCATGTGGACAAGCCCTACTATATGAAGGAAAAGGATTTCTTCTACTTTATGTTTGTATTGATCTAAACTCAACAGGCACTTCAATATTAATATCACAAAATCCTCACAAACAAAAATGTAGGTATACAACTCTATTTTTGGGATAATTAAGACATTCTATACGTGGGACTCACCCTGTATATAGTGAAGTCGTGAAGTGTGGAAACTCCTGAATTGCCGAAAAAAAACTAAAACATCATGGGGAAATAGAAAACAATTGATCAACAATGAACAAATCCCAAACGTAGCAAAAGTCCAATTACATTTTTCTTTTCGCCTATTTCGAGGAGTAGTCAACAAAAATTTAATGACTACATATACATAATACAGAGTGGAAACCACTTATGGAATAAAATTCTTTGTCATTATTTTAAAAAATTATAGAAAATACCGAGACATGTCAACTTTTGAATTGAGTTGTGCGTTATGTAAACATAAATTTAAATGTACAGGGTGATTCACGCAAGTATGCCATAGAAGGTGTTGTTTTTTTTATTGAAACACCCTGTATATTTGCATATTTTTTAAATCCTCTTAATGAACCGACTCCAACAAACTAAATAATATATGGTCAATTATGAATTATACAGGGCGAAATTTTAAAATTAATTATTTATTACACTTGAAATATTGGTACTTTTTTAAATTAGCTAAATATGGATTTATCAAAAATCTAAACTAACTAATTATTAGACTTATTTGTATATTAAACAAAACCTGCTACGCCCATGAATTTTATCATAAATACCTAAAAATTGCCTAAAAACGCCAATAATTAGACAAAATCGGTAGATAATGTGGATTGTTTTAAATCGGTAAATAATGTGGATTGTTTTCTATTCTGTCAGTTGTTGATGTGTTGACAGTTTATACTGAAAAAGTAAAATCTTTGCCAAACACTCTTTCCTTGTCGACATAACAATGAAATATTCAACTGAGACTAACCGAATTGAGATTTTAATGATGATCGGGTACGGGGATAACTGCAGAAGTCAAGTTGAAATGGCAAACTTATTTAATCACAGGTATCCCGAATTGCCTAATATTTCACAAAGTACTGTGTCTAAAATTCATGCACAATTCCAATTCAGAGAACTTGGACATGTCAAACCATTGAAAAGAAAACCACACTTCGTTGAAGACGATGTGAAAGTGGATATTTTGTTAAGTGTCGAAGAGAATCCAACTTCAAGTACACGTCAAATTTCCCGTGAAAATAATGTTAGTCATACAACTGTTCTAAGATGTCTTCATAAAGAAAAACTTCATCCCTACAAATTAACTTTTGTGCAGGAGTTAACAGAAGACGATCCAGATCGTAGAATGGATTTCTGAGAAAGATTGATGAATAAGCTGAACAGAAATGAGATAGCTCTTGGTACCATTCTTTTTTCTGACGAATCAACATTCAAATTGAATGGAGAGGTAAACCGACATAACTGTAGATATTGGTTAGCAGAGCATCCTAATTGGATGCGTGAGACACATACTCAGTCTCAAAAGGTGAACGTTTGGGCCGGTATCCTAGGCGACCATATTATTGGTCCTATATTTATAAATGGAAATTTGACAGCTGAAAAATATTTAAATATGCTTAGAAATGAAGTTATTCCTGTGTTGGCAAACTTATATCCCAACGCAATAGATCCTAGCTTACCGAATGAAAATGTTTGGTTCCAGCAAGACGGGGCAACACCCCATTATGCTTTAATGGTAATAACTTATTTAGATGGAATCTTACAATACATACAAAAAATTATACAATTATTACATTTATCTTATTTATATTGTCTTCAAAAATATCAGACGTCTGTTGGTTTTCTAGTTGGAAATATTGGATCCATCACGCTTTATCTGATGACATAATAATAATGATAATATTTACTTGTACTAGAAATGCATTTTTACACATAAGAGATCTTTATCTCAGTACTTATAGTAAATTTTATTTTATAAACCTTTATAGCATTGTTGATTTTGATATTTTATGGTAGAAATATGCCGGTAGTTTTCTGGCTCTTAATATTTTAAGAGCGTAAAGTCCACTATGGTTTCTAGATCAACAAATAAATAGTAATGATGAAGCTGATTGGATTGTTGATGGCTGCTTGATTGGCTGGGATTGGAGATGAAAAAAGGTTGCGACAACTTATTGTGCACCTGTGCTTATGTTATATGATAGTTTTTTTATCCCAGTGGCGTACCTTAGCTAGGGGATACAGAAAATATTATATTTTTTTAATGGAAAATATATTTCCATATTTTTCTGAACTCAAAAATATACCATAGAAAAATCTAACCTCAATAATACATAAACAATTGAGCCACAACAAAACATGGCTGGGTTTTGGTTAGTTCTAAATTATGCAAAATGCATGTATTGCTATTCTGGTCAACCGAAAATAAAATGTATTAAAGTTTACACAATAATTATTTTAGTATCTTAAAAAGATTGAATTCTTCAAGTTCACGGTCGCGTTCATGGTCAATATTTAATCAATTCTTTTTGTTTATTCATCAATTATTAGCAAATATATCTGTTGCTGAGACTGAAACTAGTACGCAAGAAATAATAATAGTATATTATACACCAAAGTGATGAAGACTATTATTATTGACCGAGCACCAAGAATATTTCGCGAGAGGTTTTGCCTCGAGCGAGGCTTATAAATGTCTTCACTACGAGCTGTGGTATTGGAAGAAAATTGAAATAACAATGAAGATATACAGAAAAAAAAGGTAGAACGTGTCGCGGGACACACGGTAGGAACTTTAGTTCCTTTTAAGCAAAAATCATGTAATACATCTGACGTTATAGATAAACAATGTAAATATTCCTCGGTGGTCGAGTAGTAAGCAAACCAGACTCTCACGGGTTAGATTCCCGTGAAGAAGTTTTTTTTTATTGTTAATATTATTTTTAAATAATAAGTCTGCTTGATATTAATAACGACAACAGGTAGACGTTTGAAATATTAAGCAGAATATTCATTATTATAGATAATGGTACGGTACCCTTCATGAGGGAGTCCGACTGGCAACATCTACTTATAACAGCATCGTATATTTAAAAAGGGAAACCGTATCTTTATACAAATTGGACATTCAAGAACTGTACGTTTACCACAAAAAAATAAGTGGAAACATAAAATTGAATTGTTAAATTTTCAATTTGAAGTTATATTACAGTTTATAGAAATTTCTATTTTCTAGATTTTTTCTCAAGTGGGTCGTAGAAAAAATATGCTGTTCGACTCGTGTGGATTGTCCATATCGCACTTGAACTTCGTCCTCGTGCGATATGGCCATCATATCCACACTAGTTGCACAAACTACTATTTCCATCAAAATATGCCCTTTTACATTTGAAAACAACCTGCCAAATGTCAAATCAATTTATCCATCCATTTTAAAGTTATCGAATTAAAACATTCAAGTTTTCAAAATTTCAACACTTTGTATTTCGAAAAGTAAATGTGCTAGACCCCTTAATCCTCACATCATTTTGTTCAATTTTACGAGAGGAATCTACATGCAAACGTTGTAATTACCCTTAACGTTCGAGATGCCTATACCTACCATTTTTTGCGCGATCGTATTGAAATAAATTCTGAATAAAATAATTTAAATTTCTTCGAAATGAACGAAATGTCAAAAGTGACATTTATACTTCTCGATCAGTTTAAAATATATTTTGCATTTTGGTGAAATTGTTTTTATGCTATTTATTACTTTTCGACGTCTGAACGGTAAATCACTTACCGACGTGTTAAACTTAGAAGCCAGTAAACACAACCTACCGTCGTAAATTTTTTAAGTTTTTTATTCACATCCAAACTTTGCCTTTCAAAATTTTACATTTTAGCATGTGACGACACAAAACTGTTGACCCCCTCATGCCCATTGTCACACGATGTCACACTTCGGTGATACCCTCCCACCCCATTAACGTGTGGCGTACTTTATGGATGACCCCCTAGATTAATACATTATTTTCGAACTTGGTGCAAAAATTCATGAGGTTTTCACAAAACTGGATATAAAATGAGACAGGTTTTGAAAAGCTTCAAAAATACTTTCATTTGCCAAACCACAACAAATTCAAACTATGTTAAGAGTTTCATAAACACCGCACTTATGGGTCAAATATTATTTAAATCTCTTCCATTTATAAAAAGCGTGGACTTGTCGTGACCGGTGTAGCTTCTTAGAAAGCATGTCAATCTGCCGGTTAATTCAATAAAAACATAAAACAATTATTATTTATCATAAAATGATAAACACTCATATTGAGATAAACAATATGAAGAGCTAAATGGGAAATATTTATTCGTTATTCCATTTGGCTTTTCCACGCTGTATTTTTCCTTTTTCCATACAGTCTCGCTGTCTACTTCTAGACCATCCAACAATAATATTTTATTAATTATTTCGAGTTCAAGTCGTACAATCGGTCAACGAAGATTTTTCTTGTAAAAATTATAAATTTGATGTCTGACCCCTGGTTCAGTATCTCCCGACCTCACAAGTATCAAAGTCCATCTAGCGAGGTCTGGGGATCATCAACGAAGTGTCACATTGTCTATAATTCTTCACAACTTGTGGTTACGAGTCGTCATTACATTAATAAATGATTATGTTATTTTTCTTACAGGATTTTTGTAAATTTTAATACTTTAATTTTGAAATATTGATTGTCTAGTTGTCATATTTTTTCCGTTGTGTCAGATAGCGACCAAAAATTAATTTATCATTAGTTAATCTTGACAAAGGTAGCTGGAGCGCTACCGAAACGTCGAAATAAAAAACATTATTGTGGTTTGATTCCCAAAAAATAAGAGAAAAAATAATAAATAATGCCACAAGGAACTTAAAGAAGATAATAAAATAATATAGTTCAAGAAAATAAATGGACAAATTACAATCTGCAATAAATAAAATCTATACACTGCTTTCGATTTAACAATTATTGGTATTTAACATTGTAGCCGACAAAAATTGGGAATAACTTTTACAGATGAATACATTTGGCAACAGCTGACTTCGCACGATTATTCTACTCTCTCTTTCAAGTGTTTTTCTCATTTTTTCCTGGTCACACTTGTGTAAATCGCATGGTTCGAATAGACTTTTCGCAATCTGTATGTGAAATGGTGTGCGTGAATGAGAGTGGAAGTGGGCTATAACAAATTATTAATTTCTCTTTTAGGTTCTTGGCCCTTTCAATTGTTCTAGAACAGGGGTTCCCAACCTTTTTTTGTCTACTGCCCACTTCAAGAATAAATTATTTTTTAACGCCCTTCTTTTTAAACATACTTAAAAACCGCTAAGTACTTATAACTGATTATTGAAACGCAACTTTATAGTATTCGGTATATAGAGTATCTTTTATTGAAAATAAAACAAACATAATCAATTCTTATATAAACACTAATGTGAAGGTTGAATCTGATGCTGTTCAATAAGTTTGTTGATATCAGGTTCCAATTTACTCAAAAACAGCCGCAAGTCGCCACGTTCGGTAACACGCCAACGATTTCTCTTTTTAATAAGCAGCGTTGCCACAGCACTAAATCCACGTTCACACAAATATGACGACGGGAATGCTATCAAAAATCGTTGAACAATTGACCACAATCCAGGGTACAATTGCGGGATCGGTTTTTGTAGCCAAAATTCTTGATATCCAGTTTTGAACTTGATTTTTATTTCTTCGTTTGTTGTCAATTCTATAACTTCTTCTTCCAGCTGAGGTGACATTGCTGTGTTGATATTTGAAAACGGATCCAACACCCAGTCTGGTATTTCCAAGTTTAAAATGTCCTGGTATCGTTCGGTGAAGTCAATGTGGAGGTTTTCCAAATGTTGGCAGTAGGCAAACAAGTCGTCGTTACTGCAGGATACTGATACATTCGGAAAATTGTGAAACTCACGTCTACCCATATTCTTTTTGTGCAGAAGCAGTTTGGCTGCAAAAGCAGCAACGACATTTTTTGTTTTAATTAAATTTAGTTCATCGCCTTGCAGTTGGAGGTTCATGTCGTTGAACAATTTATACAGGTCTGTCATGTAAGCTATATCATTCTTTGATGTTATGAGCTTGTTGCGCAGTTCTGTATCTTTAGTTTCCAAGAACTCTATCACAGAGTCAAACAGGATGTAAAATCGAATCAGA
>CAJUYI010001500.1:0-16649 GCA_910591695.1 Galerucella pusilla
ATCAGAGAGTTCCAGTTCAGAGAATTTGAGAGAATATATACCAATAATAGAAACAAGCAGAGGAAGAAAAATAACGGCACCAAAATATTTAAGTGAGTACGAAACCTATACTGCACACTGCCTTATATCGACAAACGAAACTGACCCTGAAAGATATGAAGAAGCAATAAAAGAAGAAGGGTGGAAAAAAGCTATTCAAAAAGAACTAGATGCTCATAGTAAGCTAAATACATGGACCGAAACAAAACTACCAAAAGGACAAAAAGCAATACAAACAAAATGAGTTTTTAGAATCAAAGAAGACGGCACCAAGAAAGCGAGAATCGTAGCCAAAGGTTTTCAAGTTAAAGGCGAAGATCCTTTTGAGCCATTTTATTCACCTGTAGCCAGAATATCTACAATTACATTAATGTTGTCAGTGGCGTTACAAAAAAGTTATATTATTCGACAATTAGACATTCCAACGGCTTTCCTGAACGGAATATTGGAAAATGAACGATACACATACAAAGCCACTCGCGAAATAATTTTGGTGCTCGGTCAATAATAATAGTCTTCACCACCTTGGTGTATAATATACTATTAAACTCACTCGATAACTGCTTGATGATACTGAATGGCTTTATTAAATTTCTTTCTTCTCATTACCATGTCTTTTTCATTTAAGGCATCCACTAACTGCTCCTTCACGTGCTCAAATCGTATTATCAAATATTCACAACAGGCGAACATCATAAATGAAACCATCCCTGCGGTTTCGTAGATCACAAATACCGCATACATCTAAAAAGTGCAAATTATTCATCAAATATTATTAATATAGGTGTATAGGTAGGTATAATGTGAAATAAGATGAAGAAGATCAAAGTAAACACAATACAATAATGTTTTCAAATTTCCACATCTTAATAGTATATTATATACCAAAGTGGTGAAGACCGAGCGGAATAAGGTGCGAAGCTTATAAATGTGTTTGTCCACGACTATACGATAATTTTACGTGTGCTTCTTCGAGTATAATGACGTAGATTATTCACCCATGGATAATGGGTGTATATAATGAAAAGGTTACATGACACATAATTATATTGAAGATTATTTATACAAACGACACAATATATTAAATAAAAATTTTCACCAAGACTCACCAAGACTCGAATCCATGCGTTAAGTTCCGCTATTTTCAAAATCAGAGACCTAAACTATTATGCTATGAAGTCTTCATTTATGATAATATCAAGATGTTGTATAATATATAGGAGTAAATCGTTACGTAAAAAGCAAAAGTTACGTTTTAAATACTTAGTTTATTGCTAATTGCAAGATTTCAATGACTATACTGGTATTTGATTGATATTCCAAGTTAAATATGGAAAGTGAATCAGACAGTGAATTGAATACTTATTGAATATACAATTTGTTCAATGACATAACAAGGAATAATTTTTATAAATATAATAAACTATAGTGTTTTAGTGGCGAATATTTATACCTAAACAGGTAATTCATGGTCGTGGAAAAAGTATAGTATTCTACTCGCATATAACGGCTATTATTCACTTAGGTGTTTACGCACCTTAGTGAATAATAGCCATAATTATATACTCGTTGAATAATATACTATTACCACCGGGGTGTGTATACAATTTTTTTTACTACTAGCTGTGAAGTTGACAATTATTGCTTCTTCTAGCCAACTGAGAGATCATATTTCTCTATTGGTGGTTAATAATTTTTTTTATCATTAACCCAGGTCAATAATGGACAAATTCAAATATTTTGAAAATCCAGGGATAGTAGTTCAACAAAAACTTGAGCAGCATAATTCTATATACCCAGGAGATTGTCTTTACATATTTGCGCTTGAAATTACCTATCAAGATAAAATTATTTAAATAAAAATGCCATTTGTTGAAATTTCGCGCTCAACCAAAAATTACTGAAGACATAAGGAGTAAGTTCATGATCTATGGAGCGAAGACAGACAGTGTACCGCTCACTCATGCGCGCCAACGTAGGCGGGCGCGAAAGAGAAGATCCAGAAGATCTTCTTTTCCGCTTATATGCCCGGCTGTCGCTGCTTAACATGCGTTGTGAATACATCTAAGAACAAGAAAATGATGATGAGTATAACCCACGTTTTATGAAATTTTTGGATGTGGTCGTATAATTGGTATCGATATTTCGTTTCACTTAATATTGGTGATTACAAACAATTGCGGTTAATTAATTGAAGTAATAGAATAGTCACCTTACCAGTTCCCAGAGGCATATAACTACATAATCTCAGATAACAATTTAACTCATACACTATCACTACTTATTAACAAAGCGGTAAAAAGAGATTGACGTCCCTTTTTTGGACGGAGCATAGAACGACCAATATTCTATCTGAACAAGTGAAGTTAACGTGGAGCTAACGGAAATGAGGGGGGGATATTGACCACGTTCGAATTAATGATGCGGGAATCCGGTGAAAAGAACGCGCGAAATATTTGAATTTTAAAAAAGGTTAGAGATCAACACATGATGTTGAATGGATTTTAACACCAAGAACCAGGCAACGCATCAGATCTACATATATACCAAAACCTGGAAAATCTGGACATGATACGGCTTAAGTTCTGAGACCAATCAGTCCAATGCCATTTTTGCTGAAGACTCTTGAAAAACTTCTTGATATCGGAGACATATCAGAGACGGTATACTGGCTACAAGACCAATACACCGAGATCAATATTATGCATACAGAGAGGGAAAATCAACCGAAACAGCTTTACATCGACTCGTAAAAAGGGCTGATTACGTGCTGGAAAACAAAGAGGTGCTGCTCGCAGCCTTTCTCGATATAGAAGGAGATTTTGAAAACAGTTCCTATGAATCCATAGCTAAGGCAGCGAGAAAATTTAGGATCGATGCCACGAGCTGCTGGTGGATAGACTGGATGCTCAGAAGTTGGCTAATAGAAACAACTCTGATGGAGGACACAACGGCCGTACGTGCAACCAGGGGTTGTCCGTAGGGGGGAGTACTATCCCCGCTGCTGTGGAACCTGGTCATGGACGGGCTCATCAGAGAAGGATTTAACACCATAGGATAAGCAGATGACCTTGTAATTCTATCCCAAGGTAAATACAACAGTACAACCAGAGACAGACTCCAGATGGCTTTAAATGTAATAACAGGCTGGACTGTAAAAGAAGGGCTACGCATTAGTCTCTCAAAAACACAGATAATTGCGATCACCAGAAGAAGGAAAAGGGATGTACTTGTCCCTCTGATGCTTCAAGGTGAACCAATACGATTGGCGGATGAAGTGAAATATATTGGGATTTAACTTAGAACCGACACCTTCAGCACGCGATCAAGAAAACAGAGACCTGCCAGACGCACTTATGGCACTGAATGGGGACTTGGACCAAGCATGGTACTGGCTGTACAAAATGGTTGTCATCCCCAGGATTACATATGCATCTCTGCAAGGTCCAAAGACGTGCATGCATTGGCATTACAGGGGCAATGAGGACTACTCCTACAGCGGCACTGGAGACAATGCTAGACCTTCCGCCGCTACATTGTGTCATAATGTGCGAAGCAAGGGCAGCCTTTACCCGACTGGAAAGAGTATCAGACCATGACGTGGCACATGAGAGAGGACACACAGAGATTTTCAAAATGCCAACACACCACATGACCACCAGATATATCTTTCGCAAGAACTTCGAGATTGTCATCAAATATAGAAAGGAGTTTGAGGAAGAGAACGCACCACCACTTAGTAGATTGAATGAACTGATCTGGTACACAGACGGATCAAAGAATGAGCTCGGCACCGGAGCGGGCATATACAGCAAGTCGAGCAAATATGAAGGAATCGTCTCGCTTGGAAAATAAGCCTCGGTGTTTCAAGCAGAGGTCTATGCAATATTTGCATGTGCAAGGGCAGATAACATGAGAGCTTACAACAACAGGCAGATCAGGATATACAGTAACAGTCAAGCTGCTGTTAAAGCACTTCAGAGCTTTAGGGTGACATCTTGGCTGGTATGGGAATGCGACAAAGAACTTAGAAGACTGGCGACTCGGAACAGTGTAACACTGAAGTGAGTCCCAGGTCACAAAGGAACCGAACCGAACCTGCTGTGGGCATCTCCAGAAGCTTAACTAGGTCATGGTTGAAAGGGTGGGTAAAAGAACAACACAATAAATACTGAAAGAATTCGCCCAGGCAAATACACGGGAAGAAATTCATGGAAGAACCATTACAAAAAGTAGCGAAAGAACTGCTTTCAATGAGCAGGAACAAACTACGCACCATAACGGGGCTACCTACGGGACACTTTCCCACAAAGAAGCACCTAAACAAAATAGGTCTGTATAACGGAGACCTTACATACAGAAGATGCAAAAAGGATACCGAAACAGCTCTGCATATACTATGCAACTGTGAGACGCTGGACCACAGAAGTCAGAAACTGTATGGTAGGCCCCAAATGACTCCAGAAGACTTCTACAACCAACCAGCAAAGAACCTGTATGAGCTAATACAGGGAACTGGCTGAATAGGCTATAGTCAGAACACTAGGAGTATCCACAATAAGCTCAGGAGGCTGAGGTGGTGCCGGCGAAGGGAAGGTTCCTTAAAAAAAAATCAATATTGAGAAAACATCCTTTTTTTGTTTAACACTAATACTTAAAGATGCATAAGATGTGACTTTGAAGCTTATTAACTTTCAACTGATATAGGTATTCCGATTGTCTGGAGAAGAGCTAATAATCATTTTGATTGTACAAAATAATGCTTTTTTATTGCTTCTACCAATTAAAAATGATGAAACCGTCAATTCACTTGTATATTTTCTTCATTTGTACCATTATTCTTAAATTTGATATAGGTATGTTCTACAAAGCAGTTGGAAAGGGATAGGAAAAAAGGACTAGATCTAACGAGTTTTTCCTTTTTGCAAATAAAAATTCATTTCAGGAGGTTTCCTTACAAAAATACCGAAAATGCCTTACCTCATACAAGTAAACAATTTGTTTGACAGGAAAATAATTAAATTTGAATGGTAGCCAAGTCGGAGTTGGTAAGCCACATATTTCTTCTAAATTTTTTTCAAAATTTTCTTGTTTGCAATGTGGTATGTACAAAATAGCAGGCAAAACCAATAACAAACAAACGGTAGTCTCGTATAATAAGAAGTATTTTGACCATTTGTTTATACGTTTATTCTTTTCGTCAAAATTATTTGGTTTTCCAAAAGATTTGAAATCTGGAACAATCATATAAAATATGTTTCTGTATGCTGGAACCCTGAGGGAAACTTTTTCATTAAAAATTTTAGGAAGAAAACTTATTCTTCATAAAAAGCTCTGCATGTTCTGAAATAAAATCATCAATTTTTTTAAGTACTATACGTGGTTAGTGAAAAAATATAAATTTTACTTAAAAGTTTAAATTTGACAATATCGAAAAAAGTTGATCAGCACTGAAAATTACGTTTAAATATGCAATCACATCCATTCACTATTCCTAATCATTTCTGGAGACATTTCCTGGCATTTTTCTAAAATTATTCTTCCTAAACCTTGAAATGGCTCTGTTGGTAAATTTCTTGTTTCAAGTAGTTCCATAGGAAGTTATCGAGGTGAGCTAGGTCAGGAGATCCAGTAGGCCAAAAAAGAGTAGAATATCTTTGGATAATGTTTCCATGGAACATATGTTCAATATATTAAATCTACTGTGACATGGAGCACCGTCTTGTTTTTACCAGCTACATTGTCGCATTTGTACAGGTGGTTCGTATATGAAGTCATAAATGTGAGTTTGTGAAAACTAAATAACTTTCGGCATTCATAACTGCCCTTCATAATTTAGTCTTAGGTTCAAAAAGAGAGGAGGTAGCCCTTGCAGCATTTCTAGACATCGAAGGTGTTTTTGGCAACACATCGATGTATTCAATAAACAGATCCCTCAATAATAGAGGCGTCAACAGCACAAGATGCAAATGGATAGGAACCATGCTCGAGCATAGGAGAATAAAAGCACATTTGCGTGATTTAACTTACACACAACCAGTGCCGTAGCCAGGAATTTTGTTTGGGGGGGGGCACCAAGTGGCTTGGGTATGGTGAGACAAAAACTTCAGATCATAAAAATTTAATTTTTATTACTTTTTTTTTATTGTTTACAAGTTTACATTAATCTGAGGTATAGAGTACCTTATTTATATTGATATGCCAGTGCCACAGATAATCAAGGGAAAAAGGCATCATAATTTGAAATCCAGGCTTCTTTCTTTTTTGGATGCAAACATATCTGTTATAACTTATTTCACTTGTAGAATTTCTCAAGTATGTTTTGATTCTCTTTAGATTGGAAAAGCTTCTTTCGGTGGATGCTGTAGTAACAGGTAAAATGGAAAATATTTTCAACAACACTCTAATATTAGGAAAAAAAATCGTCAGGACATTTCCTAAGGGCTTCTAGAGGATTATTTGGAGTGTCTTTTTCATTACACCATTTTTGTTTCCAGAAGTCAAACTCTACTTCTAGTATTGCTGGGTAAACGTCTCCACACAAATCTTCTTTGTAAAAATCGATGGCTGGTCTCACATCATTAAAAGTTGAGTTACATACTTTACAGGGCAATAAAAACGTGAGCGAAGTCAGGATGTTTGAGTTGGACTTAAGCCTCTCATTGAAGGATGAAAGCAAGTCGTCCAAATACGGATAAAAAATGGACTGCCTGTAGTAAGAATTGCAATCGCCATTGCGTACCTCGTAATTATTTCGATGGGTATTGGGTATTGGTATTGGTATTGGTATTGGGTACCAACTATCCTTGGTACAGTTGGGGACACACCAACTTGATTTGCCAATTCACATGCTCGTTTAAAAATCACAGCAAACGTTTCTTCATCTCTTATAGCTTGTAGTTTTTCAGTAGTCGATTCTACGGAATTCATAGCTGTCATTATATCCATGTTTTCAGTCTGAAGAAATTTTGAAATAAAATAAGTTATTCCAAGATATTTTTTCCATTATGCATATAGTGACTAAAAATGGAAAGCTGCAAAGTGATTTGTGTAACTGATTAGCAGCTGTGTCATGTTCTTCTGACATGAGTTCTTCCAGAGCACTTACAATTTCAAAGAAGCCATCAACCGCGGGCATTTCGGGGGGGGGGCACCTGCCCTAGTGCCCCCCCCTGGCTACGGCACTGCACACAAAGCTAGGACAACTAAAGGATGTCCTCAAGGTGGAGTACTTTCACCACTTTTATGGAACCTAATTGTAGATGATTTGATCTGCAGGTTGAATGAATAAGGCATATGGACGCAGAGCTTTGCGGACGGCATAGTGATTGTCACCAATGGGAAATTCCCAGAGGTAATCATGAATGGGTAATCATGAATGTCATGCCAGAAGCACAACGAATTGTGGGAGAATGGTGCCTTAAAGAGGACCTTTCAGTTAATTCAAAAAAAAACCAGCTGCTTTTACGAATAGAAGAGATCTTCCGTAGGGTGGAGTATTGCTGTTCGGAGAAAAACTAGGAATATTCAATGGAAATCAAATATCTGGAAGTGACCCATTATTCCAAACTGAATTGGAAGACACATCTGGAAACTATTACTACCAGAGCTACTTGGCTTTTCTGGCAATGCAGAAGAGTGATGGGCAGAACTTGGGGACTACGACCTGGCTTTACACAACTGTGATGAGACCAACGATCATCTATGGAACAATAGTCTGGTGGAAGAGTACAGAAGTGTCCTCATCAGTGAACATATTAATTGCAATTCAAAGACAAGCCCTCCTTGGGATTACTAGGGCCATGAACACCACAGGTTCGGCATAAATGCTTGTTGGACTTCCTCCTTTGGAACTTTTTGTGAGGGCGGAAGCGGAGTGGGCAATTCTTGTGTGTCCATCCTAGATGAACACATATTTCATATGAGTTTTAATAGCATGACACCGTAGAACATATTCACTGAGCCAGTGAATATCATCATCTCATTCAGGGAACAGGTGATGCATCCAGGTAATATCGGTAGAAATAATCTGGTTTACCGATATATCCAAAACAAACCATGGCACTGGGGCTGGTATAAGACAGCCAGGCTATGCTTAAAGCTATCATCAATCCAACAGCTAGGTCTAAACTAGTAAGAAACTGTAAAAAATCCCTTAACATGCTGGCAAGAAATAACAAAGTGTCACAAGGTCACCTCCATACAAAAAGTTTACTGAATAAGCTAGACGAGGAACTCTCGTCCAGGCTGGGTGAAGCTGGGTGAGAGAAATTTGAAGACAGTTACCGACCTAGTGACTGGACACTGTACCCTGAGTAAGCATCTGCACAGGATGGGCAAAGTTAGTGAACATATGTGCAGAAAATGTGAACTCTACGATGAAACACCTTTTCACATACTTTGAGAACTTACAAGGTCTCAGACGGAAGCACTTTGGAAATAATACAACCATCACAACTTCTAAAGATCTCTCCAGATAAACTGGTGGCCTATAAAGAAAACACGAGGCTTCTGGAATGGAGATGGGTAGATAACATGGGTAATGGTACAAAGATTCAGTTCAAGTGCCTGGGCTCTTGAGCCCAACCGAAACGTATAAATGAAATGAATGAGTGGCATTCATGGTTTTGCGACGTTAATCTTGGAGGAACATTGGTCATGTGACTTAATAACAAAATTGTGATTTTCATAAGATCACCAGCAACAATGTTGTGACGCGACAGTTATATAAGAAGAGAATGTGCTTATAACAAAAAATAATACGTCTCATAAAAAAGGGTCATCTTCTAACTCTTCTTGGATGAGATGGCAAAAATAAAAACATTGTGGGTAGTTTTGCATTTTGAAACTAACCTATAAAACTGTACATTACGGATCCACTGTAGCTGTAACACTTTAGTTAACTGTTGTAGTTATTTGTCCACTAGAGCGTGTGGGTTTTTGTATTACAATAGCACAAACCATCATCTCCTACATTATTTAGTCAAACTCCAGTCTTTTGTTCACACCACGGTTCAATATAGTATATTACATAACGTGTGCGGAAAGTGGCATTTTTCACACGAGTGGGAAATATTGTAGCACGAGGCATAAGCCGAGTGCGACAATCACACGAGTGTGGAAAATCATTTTCGCAAGAGTAATGTACAGTCTTTTTCCCACGATCAAGTGATAATTTCACCAAATAATGTGTAAAATACATCTGACATACTAATACACAAAATGTTACAATTAAAGTCAACATAATTGATTTCAAAATTAACAATAACTATCAATAGTTTCAAAAATTCAAGTAGTTCAACTATATAATATAGGTAGGTATCTGTATCTGTAGAGTAGGGAGGGTGAGTGTGTAGGCTCACAGCACTTAGGCCACATGTGACCCATTGTACAACCTCCCGAGGAGTTGTCCTCCTAGGTCATTGTCCATCCTGTCCTTCTCAGGAAGGTGGACAGGTCACTGGGAGACATCTCCTTTATATCGGCAGGTGTAGGCCAAGACTCACCGAACACACACTCTTCTATTGACGATAACTCCGGACACTCGCATAAGACATGTCTGACAGTTTCATCTTCCTGTTCACACATCCTGCATAGAGGTAGGTTATTACAATTATCAATTTGTTGGATAATTATAGAAATTGAAAGTGAAATTATTGTTCATCATACATACATACTTATCATGAATACCTGTCAAAATGATTACATTTTCCTACTATTATAACAGGTGATTTGGATTAGTTGGTACAACATCGGACTTCTGACAAATTCGATCCTCGACCGCGCCCTTAATTTCTTTAATCAAGGAAATGACAAAAATTCCACTTTTCAAATAGATTGCTTCAAATTTAGATATCACATAGGTAAATCTAATTAAAAATTATATATTTGACAGCTTGCCAGTGGCCAATCTTAATAAAAATTCATTTGACAGCTTTTTTATCCGTACACGTACGGATAAGTTTTTTTTTTCCGTACGCGTATGAGTAAAGGCCACTTTCCATAGAACTAGACAGTGTCACTTTTCTATGTGATCGTAGGAAAACAGTTTTACGCAACAGTTGAACAAAATGTATTGGTAGTTTCAAGCTACATGGAAATCGTTGATTCTGACTACCTTGCAGATTATTGCTATTGATTGGTCCATTAATATTTATTAGATCAATTGCTTTTACGACATTATTATTATGTTGATTATGTTATTCTATTTTACTTCGACTTTGAATAAACATGTGAAGAAATCGATCTCTTGAGTTTACTTCATACCAGTGGACGACAAGAATTTCTATGTGGAACATGACTTGAACAGTCTCGTCTCTCAGTATTTTAAATTATATTATGAAGAGTGGATAATGAAGGGGTAGGCATGATTAAATATTGCAGAAAATGGTTCACGTAATTGTGTCATCGTATTCATGTGATAGGTACGATTTTATTTCAAGGTTTTTCCCTTTTAAATTGTGCATGATATTGAACAGGCTGTTTTGAATTTTATCTATTGTATCTAGGCGCGAAATAACACATTATGATGAAAGTCTTACTTTCTGATTGTCCTTTTTTTGAGTTTCACGTTCGTACTTGAGTTGTTTGTGTTGTGGGTGGAGGCAACAAAAATAGTTACACAATATTTTTAAGGACAAATGCTAGATTAGGAATAGTGCATCCACTATAAATTTTTGTTGATATCAGCAGACTCCTGTATCAGTCCATAGTAAGTTTAATATATCTTACCTGAGAATTGTTTGAATAAAATTATGATAGATTTGAGGTTTAACAAATATCGGAATAAAAAATACGATGCTTCATAGTATGACAAAATAGTACCAATATTTCTATCGATATGATGTGCAACGCCTTCTGTAAAAAAGAAAACACTTAATAAGGGAATGTCCTCAACGAATGAGCACATTTTTCACAGCTTGTAATTTTTGTGTTATGAATTTCTAATATAATAATATCACTAGAAGCTGGAACGTGAACGTTCTATATAGAAATGTGACCGTCACGAGAAGAAGATGCTACATAGACACTATTTTTATATAAATTCTCATGAAACATGTGTCTCTTGTTCTTTCACTTGTGTAATAACGTTCACAACATTTCATAAAAAATAAACAATATAAAATTCTTATTATTTCATTGCTTTTAGTTATTTTGTTTGAATTAAAAGTTTTTTTGAAAGTAACATTTTCGTGCGTGTAACATTTCTATATAGAGTGTTTCAAGAAAGGTGATAACTTTAGCAGTACGTTCCAAACAGGCAATAGGACACACATGGGTACTAAATTCTCCTATCGTACACTGGCTGCACACAACTGTGGTGAAACTCAGGGTTACCTATAGAGCCTTAGTTGGGTAGCCAAAACAGATCATAGTCATTGCAGAATAACATATGTTATCACAAACTCGCTTCTTGAAATGAGCAGTGAAAACATGTTCTCCACAATTAAAGACAGCCACCCAAACGGATCCAGCTAAACTGATGGTTAGGTTAGGGAAGGAACGTTGGTTTGGTACACTAAAGAATATAAAACTGACATGGTGCTAGACTCAGGTGCAGTATGCACGACTCGTTGAGGAAGCTTGCAACCGTACCTACTCCAGGCGGAAATTTACGCTATCCACATGTGTTTGCAAATGAACATCGGAAAAGGGGGTATAGAGGTCAAAACATCCTTGTTCTCTCGGATAGTCACGCAGCACTGAAATCTTTAGCATGTCCCCAGATCAATTATAGACAGGTCTGGGACTGCCTACAAAAACTCCCTACCCAAGCCAACCATAGTTGAGTAACTATTAGGTGGGTCCCGGTGCACAAGGCAATGAAGCGAAGAGTCTGAAACTGCACTGACTAACTGGTCCTGAACCAGTATTTGGAATATCAAATTCTATTTCACGTGGTTGTTTGTACATCTTGGTGGATTCAAACTAAACATCAGACATACTGGAGCCACAAACCAAAGTAGGAACACAGCAAACTACTGGTGATTAACTACAAGATAAGGAAAGGGACGGGATTACTAGTCCAGTAACTGAAGAACTGAAAATAGGCAAACCTATCAATATATTTGTCCAATAATTTTTTTTGGCTTGATTTGTAGGTCTTGACAGATACTTCAAAGGGAGAAAAAGTGCTCCTAGATCGCCCCTTAGCTAAGGGCCCAAAATGGCCCCTTAAGTCCCAAAAAACGGTTTTCCGCCAATATCTCCCGAAATGAAGGTCGTTAAATTATCTACAAAAATGTTCTCCATCATTTTTTCCGCAACACGAATATTTTTTGTGAAAATTGCCTTTGAAAAAACCAAAATTCTAACACCGAATATTTTTGGTGGTTTCTTACTAAATTTCTGCTCGAGGGCCTCGGAAATACATAGATTTTCACCTGTTAGACTTTGGAGACCAATTGTAGATGGCGCCAGCGGAATACCTGCACTCGCCAAATTGTGGTGTATACACATGAAAATCCGGGCACCAATCGTTTTTTCGGCAATTATTGGCGTATTTCACACGGTTTTTGTGTGTCACAGCAACACTTCGTGTCTTTTCATCCTATTAGTCAATGTTCAGTGTAATTTCACAAGAATATGAGTCGCAAATTTACTAGAAAATTGCGAAATCTTATTGCTTCATGTGGCAGTCTTGAGTGACGGCGTTTTGGCTACTAGTAGGTCAATACCTATAGAAGCTGATAATAATAATTTTTTGATAAAAAATGTTTTTTGCATTTTTTGCAAATTTTCGCAAACTTCAGAAGAAACAGTATAGGTGCAAGGTTTCAGAAAAAACAAGGAATTTTTAAACAAATACCATTTATTCTTATAAAAATTAGGTTGAAAATAAAAAATACATAGAAAAATTCAGAGTAGGGTAAAGGCACCAGTGATTGCCAGTTTTTGCAAAAATCCGCGACAACATCCTCGTTACAAACGAAGCATTTTGGAGTTTATTAAAAGTTTACCCCAAAACTGGATCTTATATGTATGTAGTTGGTACAATAAAATATTTGAGAGTGAAACAGTACCCTCTGGTTGGCATGAAACTATCCTAACTATGTTACATAAGAAAGGTGCACCTGATGACCCAAACAATTATAGAGGTATTTCACTTGTTAATTGCTTTGCTAAGCTCTTCACCACCATCTTATTGAATCGCTTACAAAATTGGTGCGAAGAAAATCGTATTCTGCCGGAATGTCAATTTGGGTTTAGGAAACATCGAAGTTGTGAAGATAATATATTCATCCTAAGCTCAGTCCTACAATTTCACCTTCGATTACCAAAAAGAAAAGTCTTTGCTGTTTTCGTAGATTTCAAGAGAGCGTTTGATAGTATTAACCATAATTTATTATGGCATAAATTATATCAAGCAGGTGTTAGCTCCAAAATAATTCGTATCATAAAAAATATATACGATCACTCATTTATGTCTATTAAACTAAATGGTCGCTTCAACAAGAAGTTTGATATAACTGAAGGAGTCCTGCAAGGGGAATCATTGAGTCCCTTGCTATTCTCTTTGTTTATGTCAGATATTGAAGTTCACTTTAGATCTGCTGGGCACACTGGAATTAATATAGATGGACGAAACGACGTGTTACTTCTTCTATACGCCGATGATATAGTAATATTAGGCAATTCCCCAATAGATATTAGCCGGAAATTGAAGACATTAGAATCCTATTCCAGCTCGATGAGAATGGAAGTAAACATACAAAAAACTAAACTGATGATATTTAGTAAAGGTGGATATAACAACAACTATAAACTAAATTTTAAATAAAATAACGAACCTTTGGAGGTAGTAAAACATTTCACATATTTGGGTGTTACTTTTTCATCTTCGTCTTTATTTTTAAATATGACTCAGAGGACAGTAACCAAGACTCTCCAATCTACTGGTGCTGTTATGAATATTATGTGTCGGTCTAAACTACATTCTTGGAATGCTCGTATGGAACTTTACAATTCTATCATTTTATCTTCTTTATCATATGGAATTGGAATCTGGGGACTACGATATGCTGATTCACTTGAACAAGTTCAGGTGAACTTTTTTAAAAGGTTGCAGTGTCTGCCTCTCGGCACTCCCAATTATATGGTGAGAGTAGAAACTAAAACCATTAAGTTAAGTTTTCTAATATTCAAATCGGCGTTGTTGTGGTTAAATAGAGTGAAAATCATGGATGATAGTTCATTGACTAAACAATGCTTCTTGAGGTTAAAAGCCATCAACAGTCACAGTGTGAAGTATAGTTTTCTGGGTCAAGTTAAGCAGTACTTCGACTATGCCGGTTGTAATAATCTGTGGTTAGAATTCTTGCACAATAACTCCAATAAACTTTTAAATAACATATTACAATCATATAAAAATAAATTGATAGCACATGATCAACAAAGAATAATAAACTCCTCGTATCCTTTGATATACAAACATCTAATTTTGTCTGAAAATAATTGTTATTTGCAAAGATCTTGCCCAATATATATAATTAGAATAATATCCCAAATTAGACTATGTAGCTCCAAAACTCTAAAAATCTATTATCGAGGTATAAAATACACAGTAGATATGACTGCAACTTGTAGTCTTTGTAACTTGCATGAGACCGAGACATTAATGCACTTATTTATAGAATGTCCAATATACAATGAACTTAGAGGAGATAGCATATGTTCAGAATTGAAGACATTTGGCGAATTAATATATATTTTTAACACCACTGATTTCTTTAAATTAACTAAAGTTGTGAATTATCTTCTCAATATTTTGAAGCTGAGGGCCTTTGTACTAGAAGAATGAGATATTTACTGTGTTTGAACTTTTTTTTTCTTGTTAAATTAAGTATATTTTATTTAGTTTTTTCCTACTTTATTATTGTTGTTGTTTCGTTTTCGCACTGTGGTATGTGAAGACCGAACTTCTTGTAATAAGAATTGTAAATTCTTTTAATACAATAAAATTTATCTATATATCTATCTATCTAAGCATTTTGGAATGAAGACCTCTTCCATGGCTGTCCAAGATTACAATAAAAAATGAAAAAAAAAATAATAATAATAAATTCAAATAGTTAATTGAAAATCCAGCAAACCTTCTTCTTTATGTTCCCTCTTGATGCAACACTAGCAAGTCATTTATTCACTTTAAGAAATTCTTCTTTTTAATTGATCAATTGATAATCGTGAAATATTTATATAATAATTTATAAAATATTCATATAATATTCATAAAAATCGTGCAAACGGTTACGACTGCTCCAAAAAACAACAAAGATTTAATGTCAACAAGGAGCAGACCACTGGAGTGGGCGCGTGGGTACACGTGGTAAGGTTAGGTACGATTCTCTCTGGCGGCGCTCAAATATGGGGAACAAGTTATATGGATGGAAAGGTCAGAATATAAGCTTTAATTCAGTGTTGTATTAATTCTCAAAAAATTAACAGCGGAGAACAAAAAGCATTTAAAAAAAAAGGCCGGTTTTCACCCGTGTTACCAATTTTCCCGGTTCCTGGAAAATGAGTGCATTGTATTCCGAATAAAAATATTGGTTCAGAGAGTAGACATAGTAAGCTTTCAAATGGTGTGCATTTAATAACAAAATAATTGAACATTAGTTCCTTATTTTCGCTTGTTTACAAAATTTGTGAGAACTCCGAAAACGACTGAAAAATGCAAATGAATAAATAAGCTTTTTATTGAAACGCCACAAAGATACTGAAACAAATTTCTAGGAACATTCAGGACCTCCCCAGACCCCATTTGAAAAAACAAGGGATAATAAACCATTTTAAATTAATAAAATGTAATGATTTAATGGAAGAGGCCAAAATATTGGAGAAAAATAACATTGGCCACTTTTTGCAATGTCCTCGACGGGCGAGAACGGGGTTCAAGGTACACATATTGATACCTACGGATATTCCCATTACAATGAACGTTAAATCATCGAAAAATATTAATTTTTCACCGAGTTCTGGAAGAATCCGTCCGCCGATTTACAAGTTAATTTTATAGACGGTAGCATTTCTAGAGGTAGTGCAGCCGCGTGAGCGAGGGGACGTTTGGATGCGATTATCTCGAAAACTATTGAATTCTGGGAAAAAATGATCGGGACCATTTTTGTAGATAATTTAACGACCTTCACTTTTACCTGAACAAAAATTTTCCAAATTGCATATTTCGGGAGATAATGGCGGGAAACCGTTTTTGGGGGGCGTTAGGGGCCATTTTGGGCCCTTAGCCAAGAGGCAATCTTGGAGAACTTTTTCTTCCCCTGAAGTACCTGTCAAGACCTACAAATCAAGCCAAAAAAAATTATTGGACAAATATATTGATAGGTTTGCCCCTTCAGTTACTGGACTATACTCACCGGTAACTGTACCCTAAGGTATTTAGAAGGAGGAACCTATTTGTCGTTTATGCATGGAAAAAAAGGAAAGGGCCCAACAAATTTTCTTCGAATATGAAGCACTGTCTCATTGGAGGTATAGACTCCTATGAATAGAATGCCAAAGGAATGACTTCTCCCAGAAGGACCTAGAGAAAAGACTGTTGAGCCTGTTATGTGTATGTATGTGTGTATGTGTGATTTTTGGGGTGACATTCACTG
>CAJUYI010001500.1:26649-52771 GCA_910591695.1 Galerucella pusilla
ATTCCAGCAAAAATTAAAGACAAACAAGTAAAAAACAAACTAAAATTCATCGAAAACATGGTAAATATGCTTCGATCTGACAATATTTCTAGAATTAATTTCGTTAAATCTGTATCACATCAAAACGTTTTTTAAAAATTTATAGTTTACCTAAGTTATAGAAATAAAATGATGTAATAATTTTATTGAAATAAAGAAATATTTTAATATAAAGCATTCTGTTATTTTATTTGATTTGCGGCCGAATTTACCTACCGGCTTTTAGTACCTGCCCTTTTTCCGGCCGGAATTACATCCGCCGGTTGAGTAGTAAGCATACCAGACTCTCACACAGTAGACCCGGGTTCGATTCCCCGTGAGGAAGTTTTTTTTATTGTTAATTTTATTTTTAAATAATTATTCTGCTTGTTATTAATAACGACAACAGGTAGACGTTTGAAATATTTAGCAGAATATTCATTATAATAGATGATGGTACGGTACCCTTCATGAGGGAGTCCGACTAGCAACATCTACTTATAACAGCATCGTATATTTAGAAAAGGAAACCGTAGCATTATACAAATTGGACATTCAAGAACTGTACGTTTACCACAAAATTAGTGGAAACATAAAATTGAATTGTAAAATGTTTAATTTGAAGTTATATTACAGTTTATAGAAATTTTTATTTTCTAGATTTTTCCTTAAGTGGGTCGTAGAAAAAATATTCTGTTCGACTCGTGTGGATTGTCCATATCGCACTTGAACGATTGAGCACTCCGCCTACGGCCTACGGCGTCGTGCTCAAACTTCGTCCTCGTGCGATATGGCCGTCATATCCACACTAGTTGCAAAAACTACTATTTCTTTAAAAATATGCCCTTTTACATTTAAAAACAACCTGCCAAATGTCAAATCAATTTATCCATCCATTTTAAAGTTATCGAATTTGAACATTCAAGTTTTCAAAATTTCAACACCCTGTATTTCGAAAAGTAAATGTGCTAGACCCCTTAATCGCGCAAAAAAATTATGGAAATAATAGTGAAAATGTATCCGAACAAATTCAAGTAGATCACCAGCACTGCGAATACCAGCTTTGCATAGAATTTCAATATAACATCGGTGGTTCAGTGGTAGAATGCTCGCATTGCACGCGGGCGGCCCGGGTTCGAATCCGGGCAGGAGTATTTATGATGAATCGCTGCTTCGTAAACGAGAGAGAGACTAAAGAGGCACAAGCACGCAAGCAAGGCACATAACGAAGCAATGTAACATAACGTAGCGTAACGTAACGCGTTACAGTCAGATCTTTTGCGTCGCGATCCCTGGTCGCTCAAACATAACCTGGCGTAAAGAACTAAAGTTCCAAAATCGTCGGTCCACGAAAGTTGAAGGTCGGTGATATTGTACGCATAAGCAAGTCGAAACATGCCTTTGAAAAAGGGTATACACCTAACAAGATCGTTAAAAGTAAAATAACCAATCCCGTGACGTACAAGCTCGAAGATATGCAAGGTACCCCAATCAGTGGAGGGTTTTACGAAGAAGAATTGCAGAAAACGTCAAATCCGGACATTTACTTGGTGGAAAAAGTTCTTAGACGTAAAGGTAAGAAAATGTACGTCAAATGGCTCGGCTTAAATAAAACCCATAATAGTTGGATAGATAACGTAGATGTTTTGTAAAATACTTTGAAAAAGTGTGGGAGGGGAACTATAAATTGGATTGAGCTAGTTACAGTAGTGATGAAATTAATTACAGTGCAGAGTTGGATGATATTTTGGAAAGGTATGAAATGGCTGCTAAAAACGAAATAGTATTCTTATTATATACGGAATATCTCGCTGGAATTTTTCGCATTGATTGTGGATTAAGCCCGGCTAGATCTTTTTGTACTGCAATTACTTTATCGCATCAATCGTTAAAAATCTCCTTTAGTACTTTCGAATGGTCCACACTGATTGGTCTTATGGAAAAAACCTCAAGCTCTGGAGATGAATTTCAATGCTACGAGTATTGTATCGTTCGTAAACTAGTGTATGAAGAGCGGGAATTTCTGGAGATTGACAAACATGGAAACAGCTTCCCCTTGAGTGAAAATGACGTCTTGCAAATTCCACACATCAATCAACATCTTATTTCTTATCGAATATCATTTTTGGACTCTCTTTATTTCAATGACTATTATAGAAATATCACAAATATTATTAGAAATTATTCACAAGATGACTCACATTCATGTAAATTTAAATTAGTATGTACAGTTTGTGATAGCAGCAGCAGTGATAGTATATTGTCAATGGCTCTCAGAGAGTATATTAATTTTCATAAGTGTAAAGTCCTTAATGATGTAGAATTTTAATAAATATGTTAAAATAATTTTATTTCATTTCAAATTTGAATTTCATCATGAACGTTCCATACATATTATGTGTCGGCAGCCTGCTGGCGCTTAATGAATCAGAAGTAATGGACATATTTGAAAGATTACATAAACTCCACTGATGGTGGAGCTAGTGATTTTGAGAGCACATTGGTACCCTTTAAAGAACGATATTATATTCCTGTAGATGGCGAATTATGACACTGTACTTGAGTTAACTGTATAAACCCTCACTTCGTGGAATCTACTCATCATATGGTTTTAAATGAAACTAAGTGTTTTTAAATGACTCCACAATATATTTGAAAAAATGTGTAAATTGTCAATTTACTTGCAATTTACACATTTTTTCAAATATATTGTGGAGTCATTTAAAAACACTTAGTTTCATTTAAAACCATATGACACTGTACGTTTGCTATCCAGACCAACTTTCTGATGGTGATGATTCACGAGATCGGGCATAATTTAGGTTCAGCACACAGTGATAATGAAGATGCAATAACGTTTTCTTGGTATCACGAACACGTGCAAGCACTACATGAAGATGATATTAGGGGTACAAAAGTTCTCTATGGATCTGGAACTGATGACCTCACTACACCGCTACCAGATCCACTTAGTACTTTTATCAAAAATTTATGTGACATAACAGCACCGAATCTCATGTTTCTAGCAACTGCTCCGCCATTTCAAAATTATCGTCTGTATGTTGGTTATCAGAATATTTTATGGAAATTTGATTTAAACAACATGCTAATACCTTCTAGTCCTGATAATCTTTATGATTACCTTCCGACAAAACTAAATTCCACATCAATTCCACATATTTGTCAAAATTCCGATGGCACTCTATTTGCGTTGAGCAATCGAACCAACGCATTTTCCATGATATCCCTCCCAGATTTACACATATTGGAAAATATTGTCGATGTTCGATTTAGTCAAGTTAATGCCATGTTTTATTATTTTGTGTGAGCTAATACAGTTTTTGAGGGCACATTTTGAAAATACTTTCGATTCTACAGGGTGTTCCAAAACCACGTGGCAGCACAAACTTACATTTTTTTAAATGGAACGTACTATATTTTGTCCAAGAATCGAAAAGATCTCACCGAGAGCGTTACAAAAATATAGCACTCTAATATAAGGGTGTTTTACAAAGATATGGCCAATTATTAGCAAAAAAGACCTCCTCTTTAACACTCTGCAGAGCAGTAAATTAAAATAAATCAACCGGTCTTTGTATTCAAATGTCATACAGTCTTTTCACAATTTGTTAGTACAATTAATAAACTTTCAAACGATGTAGTAAACTTAGAGCATTAGTTAATGGAAAATCGTAGATATTTTATGATAATGGTCAAAAACAAGTATTTTACATACACAATTTAAATGGTAATTAATTTTTACATGCAACATCTTGTGAATTTTGACATTTCTGAGGCATAAATTCTAATCGTAATTTTGGATGCATCTACATTATCTAATCAATGAAATAAAATGTTTGCTAATACCATAGGTACCTGGAATTACCAAAAATTTCATATTTATTCATGTTTCACTCTCAAGAATTGTTATTATAGGCTTGTTTGAGAATAGGCGAAACATAATCAAGCCATATTTTTGATTATATCAAGTGGGCTACTATCAAAATAGTATCTACTAATAAATGTCAAAGAAATATTGCTGTATTCTTCGTTTGTGTTTAGGAAGTTGATTCAAACACAATAGTTAACTTATGGTTCCAACAAGATGGAGCATCTGTATATCAGAAATTTTACAGACAGGTGGATAGGACGTGGTGGACCAATTTCGTGGCCTCCTCGATTTCCAGATCTCACACCGATGGATTTCTTTTTATGGGGATACATCAAGCAACTTGTGTATCAAACGGAACCTACTACCAGAGAAGACGTGAATGAAAGGATTCGTAACTCATTTACCACAAAAACTCCAGCTATGTTGGAAAGAGTAAGATCCTCGTTTTTGAAAAGAATTGTATAGAAGTAAATGGTCGCCATTTTGAACACTTAGCATAAACTACGATACTTTTTATAGAATGTCAATGTTCATTTATGTAAATGTGAATGTTCTTATAATGTTGGTTTTCATAATTGTTAGTTTTTCAAAAATAGAAAAAGTTAGAAAATAAATTACAAGCTTGCATACTGTTTGTGGTGACTTAAGTAATTATTTCGTAAAGACTACAAACTGCTTTTATATTTATTAGTACTATAACGACATTAGCCTGCTTACAGTAAACAAAAATATTTCTTCCAACATAATTCCTTTTTTCCTTCCTCTAATGGTAAGAGTAGAAGTCAAAGATATTTTAGATGCATCCAAAATTACGATTAGAATGTATGCCTTAGAAATGTCAAAATTCACAAGATGTTGCATGTAAAAATTAATTACCATTTAAATTGTGTATGTAAAATACTTGTTTTTGACCATTATCATAAAATATCTACGATTTTCCATTAACTAATGCTCTAAGTTTACTTCATCGTTTGAAAGTTTATTAATTGTACTAACAAATTGTAAAAAGACTTATAGGGTGATTCATTTAAAAATTTTGAGATATTGCTTGCTTTGCGTTTTGTTTCACCCTGTATTAAAGAAGCCACAGATGAAAAAATTAATTAATACTGAGCACAGCCAATGATGTCTGTATGACATTTGAATACAAAGACCGGTTGATTTATTTTAACTTACTGCTCTGCAGAGTGTTAAAGAGGAGGTCTTTTTTGCTAATAATTGGCCATATCTTTGTAAAACACCCTTATAATATATTAGAGTGCTATATTTTTGTGACGCTCTCGGTGAGATCTTTTCGATTCTTGAACAAAATATAGTACGTTCCATTTAAAAAAATGTAAGTTTGTGCTGCTACGTGGTTTTGGAACACCCTGTAGAATCGAAAGTATTTTCAAAATGTGCCCTCAGTAACTGTATTAGCTCACACAAAACTATAAAGTTCTATCTATCACCACAACGATGTAATCCTCCGATGTCAGAAGATTGCCCCACCCTGTATATATATGACGGAAAAAAGTAAATGTTTAACTCATCAGACTGAGCTACATTTTTTCTGTAAAATGGTTTCAAATTTCACTCAATTATTATAGACGGTTTCATCAGAATCGTAATCATCAGGTATTGAAGGTAATCTGTAACGCTGAAGTATTAGTGCTAAAATTGGTATTGGTACATTATAGTAGAAGTCCAGTAGCCTTCGCATATCATTTTTTTTGTTAATATTCCAGGTGATTTACATAAGTCAATAATAGTATTTAAGTTGAAAAAAAGTTTTTTGTTCCTTCTGAAGTAATCGTATAAACGATGGGTTCTAGCTTGCTTCTTTGTAAGCGGCGCTGAAACCATTTTCTTTTTATCTAAAAAATAATATTTATTGTGGTAGAGATTGATGGTATGTTAAGGCAATTGATTTTTTCATCTTATGAATTTCAAGTGATTCAAAATATTCTACTATTTAATGTTATAGCTATAGTTTTCCGTATTGGAATGAAAAAAATTATAAAATATTTGTGAATGTACCTTAACAATTTTCAATAGTTTCGAACGAAGTGGCTGGACTAGTTTTTCCTACATCTACCAGGCTTCTGAATAAAATGGAATACTTCTTGTATTTGAATTCGGTAATACAAGATCTATAATTTTCTGTTAAACCAAAATTGTTTTTTTATATCTTTACTGTAGTAGTAATTAATATTTAAATATTTATTGTTCATTTGGTAGCGCTAATAACCTAAAGGGTTTATTTTTCTTGAATAAAAAAAAAATTCTGTTACCCTCTGCGGTAAAAATATTATATTATTTTACAGTTCTAATAATACAACGTCTCCATACTTTCCCTTCACTATTTTTGCAGCTAAAATGGGTTGTGCTATTGCGACAGGTAAAAGCTGTAATTTAGTTATAGGTTTGCGTTTGGCAATTAAAGATGAGACATTTAGTGTAATTAGATCCATCTAAAAATTACAAAACCCTTGGAAGTAAAATTTTTCTTGTAGTATAAAGACATAAAAGTCCTCTCATTCAAATTGACTCTCATGAGTGAATTTTCACTTCGAATAATATGTCGAATAATATGTTTTTCCAGCAACACTTGAATTTTTTTCTCAAGAATTGTTGAACTGTAACTAAAACATTTTTGTCAGGGCACCTTATTTATACCTCCACCCTCAGCCCCCTCATTTGTTTTTTTTGTATAAAATTATCATGTTAAAAATTCTAGTGTTGTGATATCAATTTGTTATCTTGCGGCTTTCCGGTTATTGTAAATTTATAATTTCACTAGAAATTTTTTTTTTATTTCCTGTTTTGAATTATACACTGAAAAAATCATTCAAACCATTTGATATACTAATTAGTTTATTAATTATACATAGTGTATGGTTTTGTTAATTGTTATTAATGTTTGTCAATCCTGTTGTATATTTTTAAACTGTCAATATCTTATCTGTCTGTTAAGTTATGTGAATTAAAGCCTAATTCTGTAAAAGGTCTTTATTACACCATTAAATAAAAAAAGTTTCATGCTAATATCTCGCTCCCCTCAGGTTTACGCTCAGACACCTCCCTCAACAACTCCGTTCGTTCAACGTCAATCGGACTATTATTAACAAAATTACATGTTAATGCCCTCACGACACTACGACAACGTAATGTATCCTTCTACATCCCCGTGACGTCAATCGGATCATTGAAGTTTCATTCTAATACCCCTATGGTAAACCGCACCTCCCTCCCCTTAGGTCACTTTTTCGGTTACACCCTCCTACATCCCCGTGACGTCAATCGAACCATTAAAGTTTCATGCTAATGCCCACACCTTCATCCCCTTAGGTGATTTTTCGGCTTCTATTCACCTACCCATGCGCACCCCCCATTACGTCATTCTGGTAACTCTAGGCATGATTTTGCAACACCCTGTATATGTTAAAACCGAGTAGCGTAATTTTGATGTCACTTGTCTTTGTAAAAAATGTTTCATAAGGTTCAACGGTATGTCACTTGTTATAATAGTACGTCTTCTCAACGATACGTCAGTTAACTTCGCAATAATTTTACAACACTCTGCCAAGATTACCAGAATTTATGCAACACTCTGTATATGTCAACTTGGTCCCACCCCTCTGGCCACTCTAGGCCCTTTTGGCAATAAAACTGTTGTTCATACGGCACATGTGACGTTTGACATTTTCTCCGCCCTGTGAAGTTTCTGAGACGTTTTGCTTTTGATCCACCTGGCCCACCCCCATTGCACCATTGTAACTTTTAACAATTTATACCCCCATACCAGACACGTTGTAGGATAAAAATGGCGAATGAAAATATCCTAGCTATATGTAATTTTGATGTCATTTCACTTTGTAGTCGATACACCCTATAGCATAAAAAAGTTCCGACCCGGTATATCACAGCGCTCCCTCCCTTTGAACATGTAAAACATTTATTTGAATCTAATACACATGATAGCTCATGGCAGGGTGTGTTGAATGCTTTGCTATTCGCGAAAACGAGCAAAATTGGAATGGGGAAAACAAACCAAATCGCCATTAAAGTACGTGTATTGAAACAAATGGGGGCTAGCCACAGATTATCTGGGTTAGCATTGTTTTCCCCATTCCACTGACAGTTTGACATAAACTGCAGCGCCCGCTATTGAAAAAATTTTTGCGAATAGACGCGAAGGTTGTGGGTTCGAATCTCACTGCAGTCGAATCAATTTAATTGTAGTAATAATGGTTGCCTATGTTTATCGTTAGGGTGTTGGAGAGTTGGAGAGTAAGAATGGTGGCGGTGGTCGCCGGGACGCATTTTGGCAAAACGTACCACATATTAACCATTGCTCTGAAATTTGCCGTGCTGATTGGTCCGCGACTAAACGCGGTACGTTTTGTCTAGATAGGGTCGAAAGCAGGTACGGATTGCCCTCACAGCACCTAACCCAATATTGAAATAAATATGTAAATATCAGAAATATAAAACTAAAAAAAACAAGAAAACCTAGGCCCAAACCCGGTTGATCAAAGTGTAACCATGTATAGAAATATCAGTAAATAAGAAATAAAAAACTTGAAGAAAAAAACAAAAAAAACAAGCACCTAACCCGGTTTCGAACCTACGACCTCTGAGTTACAAGCCCAATACTCTACCAACTGCGCTAATCAGCTCACCCAATAACAGGCATGAAATGCGTAAATAGATTCTAATACGAGGGCAATCCGTACCTGCTTTCGACCTTATCTAGACAAAACGTACCGCGTTTAGTCGCGGACCAATCAGCACGGCAGATTTTAGAGCAATGGTTGATATGTGGTACGTTTTGCCCACATGCGTCCGACAAAGCAACGTGTCGTTAGACGTGACAAAGTGACGTTTGACATGTGACGTTTGGAGCGTTGTGATTTACCCCCGTATGCAGCAGAGTGTGTGTTCGGAAAGTTAAATGGGGTCTATGTTGACGGTTGCCGAGACACTTGGCAACGTGACGTTTGACAAAGTAACGTTTGACATGTGACGTTTGACGGAGTGGCGTTTGACGGAGTGCCGTTTGACGGAGTGACGTTAGACATGAGACGTTTGACATGTGTCGTTTAACATGTGATGTATGACATTTGACGTTTGACATTTGGCGTGACGTATGGAGCGTTGTGATTGGCACAGCCTCGCGCAGGCGCACGTGATCCCGCGTGACGTGGAGCGTTGTGATTGACTCCGCGCAGGCGCACGTGATTTACCCCCACCACTATTGGAGTCAATTTTGACGTTTTCAAACCTTAGCTTTTCCCGCCATTTCCTTATGAAGATACTTATGTTAGCGCCTCCACCAATGGGCCGAATCCCCATAGCCTGTTTACTCATCAATTAATAAAGGGTGCTCGTTTTGCTGATTATTCACTCGTTTAAACGAATTTAACAAGAGAATAGATATGTTAATATTCTTTCCGTAATTCCATACTGTTATTTTGATTTAACGGTATTCATATTATGACAATTGAGAAGTTAATGTCAACAGCCGCCGTCCGTTAAAAAATTACTTGTTCAATCAAAATGACAATTAATCGATGAATGTTGGGATTTTTATATAAAATTACGAGGTACGTGGTTTGTTCTTACCTCGGAATCAAAATTTATTCTCAAGTGTTCGTAGCCTTGGAGACAGATCAAGTTTATATCAAAGAACTTGAATGATCTCTCAAGTCCATGAGATTTTTAAAAAAACATTGGTGAATCGATAAGAATATCTAGATATTTTCTTAGGGAATATTGGAGTAAAATGGTCAACGCAAATTTACAAAATTGAACTTCATTCAAGTATTTTTCAATCACATCAATCTGTCAAAAAATACATTCATCTCACTACATTAATAATAGTTATTTATAAACATACACATAAATAACTGTGTAAGGCATCCATATTGATTATTTTGAAGTTGAAGTTGGTTTTGTTTTTTAATGGTTTACTATTATTAATGTAGTGAGATGGGTGTATTTTTTGACAGATTGATGTGATTGGAAAATAATTGAATGAAGTTCAATTTTGTAAATTTGCGTTGACCATTACTCCAATATTCCCTAAGAAAATATTTAGATGTTCTTATCGATTCACCAATTATCTTGAAAATCTCATGGACTTGAGAAATCATTCAAGCTCTTTGATATAAACTTAATCTACAAGCCAGCTCAGAACCCATTAGCATTTAATAGAGATACATAAAGTTGGAGGCTTAGACTATCTTTCTCTAATAGCGCATGCTATATACACAAACAAAGACAGAGAAACCTCTGATTGTCTGTCACACAGTTATTTATATAATGCAGATCTAAGTTTATTGTTTTTAATAAAATATGGCCTGCAATACTTACTTTTTAAATTGAATATCATATGTAATAATGCTCCAATTGGATAATATATAGAGCTGAAATTTACCAGCAAGTATTTGAAGTAGATATTCGCTTTTGGATCGTTTATTTCTCTTGCGCTGGGAAATAAATAAGCCACTTGTAGTACCTTAATAGGATGCTCCATAATTTTGATTACCTTCACGTCTTTGATATCCATTTCAACTATAAAAGTGGAACTTTTAAATTCAAATAAATCCTGGATTGGGTATCGTTAATTGTGGGAAAATTTCAGTTTATTGGTACAAAAAGACATGTGAAATGTCTTCAGCATGAGCTAATACTTATTATGAAAAGTGTTTTTGAGGTTTTGGATTCATTTGAAATGAAAAAAATTACAGAAAATTGTATTTTTCAAATGCAAATATCGTCAGTCAATTTTCGTAGGCAGCGACGCGATAATCGACAAGTGGACCAAAATTGGGAATGAAATTTTAAGAAACCGTCACGTTTAGACAAATGGGAGAGAAGGATACGACGTAGAGAGAAAGATGAATGTTGCATGACTTGAAACTGATGCTTGGAAAAATTGAGTCAAACAACAGCTTCAACTATTCCAATTATTAAAAAATTTCACACGAGAACCCTATTTCAAGGTAGGTACGTACTAGGGTACGTATTCAGTTTTACTGGTGAAATTCCTTCATTTCTTATTCTTATTACTTATTCTTATTTCTTATACGTATCTCTTATTCTTAATATTTAATGTAATAAATTGAACAAATACTATACTAACTTCTTTTAGTAACTTTAAATACCTAAATGACTGACAGCACCCTACTAGATTCATATCATTTGTTTATTTAATTAATTTTCTCCGTTATGATTCCAAATTAAAAAAACTTTATATTGCTAAACAGGGGACTGAAATCTCTTCCCAACAAAATGCCACACGACCTCTTTTCTCATTTAAAATTTTTGAGGTGGTGCTTATAATTCAGAGAGGTTGCTGGAGGGGGACAATATTTTCATACTATAAATTGTCAAGTTAAAAATAAAAATCGACCTGTTTCAGGTTTTTACTTCACATAGTACATAATCACTCTAAAATTGTATTTATTCCACACATATGGACCGCATTGTATAAGGGAAATATGGGGAATACCGTTTAAAACTTATTTTGTGCAAAGTTCAACAAAGTAAATCATGGAAGACTAAGGGCCGGTTGTACAATTGTGGCTTAGTGAAGGCTCAAGTGTGAACTCTGGTTCAGCGTCAGCTTGCTGTTGTACAAAGTTGGCTTACGGTTGAGCTTCATTTAAACCTTATGCTTAGTAAAGCCTCCAAGAGGGCAGGTTTAAT
Source organism: Galerucella pusilla (assembly GCA_910591695.1). Classification (NCBI taxonomy): domain Eukaryota; kingdom Metazoa; phylum Arthropoda; class Insecta; order Coleoptera; family Chrysomelidae; genus Galerucella; species Galerucella pusilla. The sequence continues at coordinate 38,255 of CAJUYI010001500.1, forward strand.
GTAAGCTTAAGCACGGAACATGAATAGTTATCATGTTCCGTGGCTTAAATGTGAATGAATTGTATGCAAACTGTAACATATTGACCACAATATGATGGTTAGATATTTTATGAATTATTAAATAATTACTACAACTGCTCATTTCAGTGATTTATTCCATACTATATAAAATTAAGGACTGGTACAACAGAACACATATTAAAAATAAAAGAACCACTTTTTTAGTTTAGTTCCAAAACTGATAAGCAATAATACCTTGCTGAATTAAATATAAAATACCTATACAGGGTAATACAAATATCCATTTGTATACATACATAACATAACATGTACTTCATTTGATGTTAAATTAAAAGTTTTTCAAAGTTAGCTATGTATATTTTAACCGATGATGAGGATTTTTTGGAACTTATTGGAATCGTACAACACCCGAGAAGACCTTGAGTGTATAGAGAGCGTATGAATCACTTTAAATGTTAGAGAGATCATAAGTTCATTTAAATATTTCGTCTTTCTAAAGAAACCGTTCGCTTTGTGACAGATTGTATATCAGAGGAAATTACTTGTTAATCTAATAGGTAGCAAATATGACATTAGTTAGGTTATTTGACAAACATATTGTGACCAATTTACTTCATACGCATGCGTCAGTTCGAAAGTTCTACCAACACTTGCAAATATAGGTTTAGTAGAGCTGCTACTGAACCATGTTTGTACAACAGGCTCAGGGTTGAGCTAAGCTTATATTTCAAGCCCAGCTCAGTTGAGCTAACATTTAAGCTTCAAATGTACAATTGGGCCTTAGAGAAGGCGAGAACATAGATATTAAACAAAATAAATAATTTATTCCAAAAACATTAAAAAATGAAAATATCGGTATTACACTACCCATTCGGGTAATATCAACCATTCTTAGACTATACAAAAATTTGGAAAAAGATCTCTTATTAACAAATTGTCAATGGAACAAATATGTCAAATATGCATTGTTTATTTTTAACATATAACATGAAAGCTATGTGAGTAATTTATGACTGGTAAAAATGACAACTATTCACTTGGGTGATCTCCACGCCTGCACACTCGGCATGTGATGATTGTCCACAAGGGCAGGACACCCACCACTCTTGCCTTGATGCTTCGACTTCAAGAGAAAATACCTCACAAGCATACAAATCCAATCTAACTCTTTCTAATTTTAACGAGTATAGAAAATATAAAAACATTATTGTGGTTTGATTCCCAAAAAATAAGAGAGAAATCACAAAAAATAAGAGAGAAAAGAGTATAGGAGACAGCCAGCTATCTGTAAACGCAGTTTCCGCTCAAAGGCCCAATCTGGGCAAGATACTGCTCCACTCTTAACTGACAAACTCCTCCTTCTTGCATTTGAAGAAAAATAAATAAGATCCAGGGTCGCAAAAAGTATACCGCTAACGATGAATCTTTGGTAGAACGACTTTAAGCAAAAATTGCTCCTGATTATGCACAACTACATATAAGGATGCCGAACAACCATATTGATTCTCACTTTTCAATATTACGTTCAAATACAGATTCTATGAATCAAATCGTATATAGTACCACAGAATATTTTCTCAATAAAGGACTTAATCTTATCCCGAATAAATCCGCTGTGGTATTCTTAACTCGATATCGTTTACCGACCCTATTCAGTGTGATGGTACGTAACCTAAATATACCCGTGCTCAATCACTTCACCTATTTTGTTTGGTATTACCTACACTGGATACTAAACTTACATGGAATGGACACATCAATAAATGTTCAATTAAATGTGAAAAAATATTAAATGTTCTCATAGCAGTTACTCGATATTAATGGTGTGTTGACCCTAAAGTCAATTTGATGTCCTACCCTGCATATACCAGATCCATTTTTGATCACGGTTGCTTCCTATATGGGTCTGCCACGAACACTCAACTCAAAAAACTAGATCGAATTCAGTATAAATCTCAGAGGTTGGTTTAGGGCGCACTTAAATCAACAACCACAGATAATCTCTTAGCTGAATGTACGGAACTTCCCCTGCACTTAAGACGTGTCTTTTTACCTAAGAAGATTATCCCTAAATGCCAAGCTAATAATCAGATTGAACTATTGCGAAAAATATCTGAGATCTCTTAGTCTATTTTAGTTGATAAGTCGTGGCACAATAAAAATTCTCCAACACTAGCCATAGCATATCTCAAGGTCTCCTCCTACTTAGAGACTCCAGCCGAATTTACAATTTAACAAGCCACTTTTAATATCTCATATTCCCGGGACAACGTTTGCCTCTCCTATTTTGATGGTAATAAATCCATGCTCTTCACGAACTGCTTGAAAGATTTTCACAGATGGTTCGGAGTCAACGTTAGAAGTTGGTTGGTTGGTTGCGCCGTATACATCCAAAACAATGAAGAATCTCTAATGTTCAATCAGTATTGTTCCGTATATTCCGCAGAACTATCTGCAATATATCAAGCTCTAGGATGGGCCGTTGGGAGACAAATCTCTAATTAGCAAATTGTAATAATGTCTGATTCAGAGTCTGCTTTATCTGCTTCGAGAAACTCACATAATCAGCTTCACAAGAATGGGCGGCTCATTGTAATAGTTTTAGAAAATTAACTAAAATTATATGGAATAAATAGTTCTGTCTGGTTCATTTGGGAGAAGGTACACGTTATTATTTTGGCTAACATTAGGGCAGATGGTAGCGATCTCAAAAGGCACAGAAACCAATTGGTTAGATAAAAGCAATCTTTCAGCAACACGTAGACAATGTTTGAAACAGAATTGGGATATTGAATGGTATGCCTTTTGACTCTGTGATCGAAGCAAAAACCTTTATATCAAAATTCATCCTGCTTCATCAATTGAGTCTTTTGCTGCAAGAAATGATCCCAATAGAAACATCTACACCATGTTTGTTAGATGTATTTTCAATCATGCCACTGTAAAAGCATACCTTCACAGATTCAAACTAAATGAAATCCCTCGCAAAAGGACGGTTTCCGCTTCCTCAGATTCAAGCTACTGTTCCACATCTCTCTCGGCGTAATCCTAGGCTAAACCAAAACATATGAGAAGAAGGACTAAGATAAGAATTTAATATTGAATGTCTGTTTCAGTGTATATCTGTTCTATCTTGTTTCTAGTCTCTATCCCTATGTTATAATAAGTCGCTATGAAAGGCACCTTAGCGTGAAAAATGCCCATGTGTAATCCAGTTGTAAGGTATACTAAGTAACCATCATTTAAGTTGATTAGGGGTGTGAAGGGTAGGTACTTACTTGGTCAATGTGTTCACAATATACACTCACAATATATCTTAATATGCTGAGTATTGTAACAAACAGTACAATGAATTCGTGGCTGAATGGATCAAGCCATCCAAACCCAAACAAAAAGTTCTCTAGTGCTCTGTCATTTGTTTATTCGTGACGAATAGATTCTTAGAGCAATGCCCTTCACAAGTGGCCATAGTGAAGGTCATTCTCTCCAAAAGAGTAAAGGTGGAACGTCATTTGTATACATCACGGTTCAATAATAGTTTTACGCAACAGTTGAACAAAATGTATTGGTAATTTCACGCTACATGGAAATCGCTGATTCTGACTGGCTTGCAGATTATTTTTTATTGATTTGTCTGTTAATATAATAGTCCAGTTGCGTTAGCCCAAAAACTATCAAAACATGGATGTGAAAGCAGTATGCGGGATTTTTGATGGAGTGCTTATTGCACAATAACAGTTTATAGCCAAAACAACCAAAAATGGGCCTGTTTTTCGACATGTTTTCTGATTTTACCCGAAAAGTATTGAGTTTATCGTGCATATGTATGGGAACAAAGTTATAGAGCGTGAAATTTTCTATAAAACACCGTGGTTCAAAATGTGAAAATTCCACCCCCTCTGCAGCCACAGCGGATGAATAAGTAAAAAAAATTGAAAAAAACAGCTTTATTTTGAACGCAAAATACGAATGCAATTTATGAAGCAATGTAAATCATTATTTGTCTTATAATATGTCATTTATTCACGAACTGAATACAATAAACGCGGTTTCGATATCTTATTTAGTTGCTGAGTAATCTAATTGTTAATAAACATTGGGTAAAAGAAATAGACTTTGTTAGAATAAGAACATGACACAAGAAATTGTTTAAACTCACAATAATGTTTTTACACATACAAGTAGGTAACAGCTATAATATGCAATGATTTAATCAACAATTTTTTCGGTTCAACTGATTCAGACGTTAGTTTGAAAAAGTGGTTAAAATTTTATCGCAGTAACAATTAAGATATCTGTGCAGTTTTTCATTTTAATTGAAATCTGAAAACCTACTTAAAGGACTTGAAAAAACACAACTTTTGGCGTTTTGAACGTTCAATTCGGACTATTCAATCCCAAGTTATCGAATCCCGAACTTGTTCAACGATTTTAGGCAAACGAACAACAAAATAACGAAAAAAAAAGGTAGAACGTGTCGCAGGACACACGGTAGGAACTTTAGTTCCTTTTAAGCAAAAATTATGTAATACATCTGACGGTATAGATAAACAATTTTCATATTTCTCAGTGGTCGAGTAGTAAGCAATCCAGACTCTCACGCAGTAGACCCGGGTTCGATTCCCCGTGAGGAAGTTTTTTTTATTGTTAATTTTATTTTTAAATAATTATTCTGCTTGTTATTAATAACGACAATAGGTAGACGTTTGAAATATTTAGCAGAATATTCATTATTATAGATAATGTAACGGTACCCTTCATGAGGGAGTCCGACTGGCAACATCTACTTATAACAGCATCGTATATTTAAAAAAGGAAACCGTAGCATTATACAAATTGGACATTCAAGAACTGTACGTTTACCACAAAATTAGTGGAAACATAAAATTGAATTGTTGAATTTTAAATTTGAAGTTAGGTATATTAAAGTTTATAGAAATTTTTATTTCCTAGATTTTTAAGTGGGTCGTAGAAAAAATATGCTGTTTGACTCGTTTCGATTGTCCATATCGCACTTGAACGATTGAGCATTCCGCCTACGGCGTCGTGCTCAAACTTCGTCCTCGTGCGATATGGCCATCATATCCACACTAGTTGCACAAACTACTATTTCTTCCAAAATATGCCCTTTTACATTTAAAAACAACCTGCCAAATGTCAAATCAATTTATCCATCCATTTTAAAGTTATCGAATTAAAGCATTCAACATATGGTTTTAAATGAAACTAACTGTTTCTAAATGACTCCACAATATATTTGTAAAAATGTGTAAATTGCAAGTAAATTATTGATAATTGTTTCGATATAAATATCATCGAAACAATTGTCAATAATTTACTTGCAATTTACACATTTTTACAAATATATTGTGGAGTCATTTAGAAACAGTTAGTTTCATTTAAAACCATATGATGAGTAGATTCCACGAAGTGAGGGTTTATACAGTTAACTCAAATAAAGCATTCAAGTTTTCAAAATTTCAATACCTTGTATTTCGAAAAGTACATATGCTAGACCCCTTAATCGCACAAAAAAATTATGGAAATAATAGTAAAAATTTATCCGAACAAATTCAAATAGATCACCAGCACTGCGAATACCAGCTTTGCATAGAATTTCAATATACCTAGCATCGGTGGTTCAGTGGTAGAATGCTCGCATTGCACGCGGGCGGCCCGGGTTCGAATCCGGACAGGAGCATATTATTATGAATCGCTGCTTCGTAAACGAGAGAGAGGCTAAGGAGGCACAAGCACGCAAGCAAGGCACATAACGAAGCAATGTAACATAACGTAGCGTAACGTAACGCGTAACGGTCAGATCTTTTGCGTCGCGACCTCTGGTCGCTCAAACATAACCTGGCGTGAAGAACTAAAGTTCCAAAAAATACTGTCATGCAGGTTCTTCTGCATACTTCCCAGATATTTTTCAACACACCTACTTTTCATAACTTATCAACAATTAAATCAAATAGAAAAGAGAACGTGCGCGGAAACTGCTCTCGGCGCTGTGATTCCGAGGGAAGGGCATGGCTGAGTATAGCAGATTATAATATGTGGCTAGAGGTTGAATCGTACCTGCATGTCGGTATTTTCTTTTCCGTTAGCTTGTTGATCGTTTGCCGAGAACCGTTGATCAAGTTTAGAATTCAATAACTCGGGATTAAATGGTCCGAATTGAACATTCAAAACGCCAAGAGTTGTGTTTCATCAAGTCCTTTAAATGGGTTCTTTCAGATTTTAATTTGAATTGAAAACCGCACGGATATCTTAATTGCAACCAAGGTAAAATTTTAACCACTTTTCAAAACTAACGTCTGAGTCAGTTGAAACGAAAAAATTGTTGATTACATCATTGCATATGATAGCTGTAACCTTCTAGTATGTGTAAAAACATTATTATAAGTTTAAACAAGTGTTACGGGTTCATAGCATTAGGAATATCAAAAATCACTCTTATTTATAAAAGCATTTAATAATAATGAAAATATTACTAAGAAATCAAAACCAAAAAAATAAATAAATAAAGCAACAATAATCAGATTAATTAAAATCAGCCCGCTAGTCTATAAAGACAAGACCACAGGGAAGAAGTGTATCAGCTTGGTATCAATCCAAATTATTAAATGTGGTGACCTTGACCTTCTCTTAATTTGATTAATAACCAATATGTAAAAGGCCACTTTTCTTAAGAAGGTCAACTGTCAGAGAAATCACGTTTTTTTGGGTTTTTAATGGGTGATGAATGGTCGATAACAGTTTTGGGAAAAACTATCGAAAATCTTCGGATATCTGTGCCATCCATATCCCATTTTTATTAAGGAATCTTTAATTTTTATGTCTGGGAGACATACTCAACTTTTTGAGGATTAGTGAGGGTTCTTAAATAAAATATAAACCTCATACATATCAGGCCACATTCCACCAAAGGTTTGTACCTACATTTTACCAGTTACGTTAAATCTAATGCGATCACTAACATTATTTTAGGCCTTCTATCTTCACGCTTACTTTCATTCTTGCTTATTGTGCATGTCACTTTATGAAATCTTGCATGATACCAAGCTTACCTCTAGTCCCCTAGTCTACATCTGAGATCTGCAGAACTCTGGATGCTGTCGGACACCACCATCGAAGTATTCAAGTAAGATCTTTCCAGTATAATATAATCAGAAATTCCACACTTTGGATCTGTGCTCTCACTCCCTGGATCCTAGAAAATAAAATAATAGAAGTAATTGAAACACTTAGTGCAACTTTATTATACATATTCTTTATTTCGATAAGAACCATAATTTCAACTTAACTTAGTAGCTTAATATTAATGAATTGCATGCTCTAATTCATAACATGAACTACTCAATGTAAGTAATATTCAGATAGTGTAAGGCGAATAGTACGTACTAGTCGTTCCAAGGGTGTTTGGTACCCTCTTATTATATATGAGCTTGTTTTTGAAGATTTTCTGAAATGAAAAATTGTTTAATAAACTCCAATTTTAATAAGAAATAGAATATATATTTTTGTTACCTGTCTTGCTCACTATAAATAAACTGGACACCAGGTGCAGGTAACACAAGTTTTTGTGGTATATGTCTTTATTCTAACAATGTCTATTAATTTTACTTAGTGTTTATTAACAATTAGATTACTCAGCAACTAAATAAGACATCGAAACCTCGTTTGTTGCATTCAGTTCGTGAAAAAATAACGTATTATAAGACAAATATATAACAAACATTGCTTCATAAATTGCATTAGTATTCTGCGTCTGAAAAACAGCTGTTTTTCCAATTTTTTTTTCGTTATTAATCCGCTGTGGCTGCAGGGATGGAAATTTTAATATTTTGAACCACGGAATTTTATAGCAAATTCCACGCTTCATAACTTTGTTTTCATAAATAATATGCACAATCAACTGGATACTACGTAAAATTCTAAAACATGGCGAAAAACAGGCCAATTTTTGGTTGTTTTGGTTTTGGTTTTGTTATTGTGCAATTAGCACAGCCAAAAACCGGTGTAGGCAATTGATTAGCATCAACCATGATATTTTTGAGGGATTCCTTCAAAAATCTCGCCTACTGCTCTTACATCCACCTTTGATCCTATAACCCTACTGGACTATAAATATTGTCATGATATATATATTATTCAAGAAAAAAAATATAGAATTAGTTTTTTACCATTTAAAATTTTCAATTAATTACCTAAATGGTTTGGTTTGTTAAATGTCTGCTTAAGTTTGAAGAAGTTTGAAAATTAGAATTGTTACAATTGTTTTATATAGTTTATAAAAAAAAATGTGGTGTAAAATACATTGAAATTTTTAAGTATTTCATATTTGATAATCATTTATACGTAAATTGATACTTACATCATTTTAACACAGACATAGTGATAATAATTAATAAAATTCCATTTTAAATTAAAATAGGAAAAATTTCAATGTTTTTGTTTATATTCAAAAAAAATATGAGAGATGTAAAAATTATTCATTTGCCAAAAGTGACAAAAAATTGGTTGGTTACGAAAAAAAAAGAAAAAATTGTTTTGGTTTTGAAAGAAGTCAATTTAGAAAGAAAGTAAAAAAGTCAGAAAGAAAATTTTCTAATTAGAAATAACAGTAGAAATTAAAAGGAAAAAGAAGAGATTTGTGTTAACAAATCAATAAAATTTGGAAGAAAAAAAAAATAAAAATTGTATAGATGCAGAAGAGATTTGTGTGAACAGATCAATGGAATTTAGAAAAATTTAAGTGGTAATTTGGAAGATATGAGTGAATTTGGTTGGACGATGAAGAAGTTAACATTTTGAACAATTTATTGGATTTAAAAGTTTTTTCTTTCGGACTATAGTAAGAATTGAATTTATATATTGCTAAATTGTCAAAAGTTCATTATATATAGTTAGTATATTTCTGTTTTCTTTTGGGTATGAACTTGCTCCTTTAAAAAAAAAAGTTATAACAAAATAAATATAAAAAAAAATAAGTAAAAGTATTTTTTTTATATGTGGTGATTCAAATAATAATTTTTATAATTCACTACAATATATTAATTGCTTTTACATTATTATTATGTTGATTATATTATTCTATTTTACTTCGACTTTGAATGAACATGTGAAGAAATCGATCTCTTGAGTTTTACTTTGCACCAGTGGACGACGAAAAATTCTATGTGGAACATGACTTGAACATTCTTTTTTCTCTTATTTTTTTTGGGAATCAAACCACAATAATTCGTTCACTCTTAGATGATGTTTTCATACGAGAAGCACCAGCTCTTCCCCGCAACCGCGAAACAAAAGATTACATATTCTTTACCTACAATAATGTCTGATATACTCAAATAACGAAAGTTAAGTAAACTAATTTTGTAAATATTAAAATGAATAAGGCCAGTTTTATCTGCTTAGACTTAGAATTTCATTGTTATGCTATTATTAAGTAGAGACTTTTTAAGATAAAGTTTAAATCGAGAGATGGGTACCGTTTTGTAGACTCCGGGGATCATGCTGTGAAGATTAGCAATGTTATATGAGAAGCTAGATCAAAATAACGTGGTTTTATGTTTCGGCATAGGTACTAATTTTATTTTCAAATCTCACATTCACATTGTGTACTTCTGATCTCTTTTTAATTTTTTTCGATAGGTAATAAGGGGTTTTGGTTAACATAATGTTGTGAAATAGTACTGAGCCATGAAGAATACGTCTATTTTTCATATATTTTCAAGATATGTATAACTGAGTTTTGTGATTTTGTGTATTGGAGTGTGTATCGATTAACAACTTTTCCAATGATGAATCATAAGAAAACCTGGATAAAATCTTATGATGCTATCCTGATAACGCAGGTAATTGATTATTGGAAATTTCTCTTTCTAACATTGGTAACCAAATTTGACTACATTAAATTTGGCTGAAATACTGGCTATACATTTATCTGCATTTAGTTGTATTAAAGCACTTTCTTTGATTTTTCGTCTTTTATTATTGGGCTCTTTCAATATTATTTTTGTGGAATCCCATTGAATTTAATGAATTTTATCTAGGTGAAACATCTAGACCATTGAAAGTCCGAATAAATGAACATGAAAAGTATATCAAAGATGGGGAGTTCCTCAAGTCAGGTATTTCCATACATGCTTGGGAAGAGGTGCATAAAACTCAATGGGATATACATATTTTGGAAACAAAAATAATCACACACAAAAAAGGAGCACAAACGCGCTTTATTAACAACTTTTCCAAAATAAGCGAAAAAAAGAGCCATCCCAATAAAAATCGTTCCTTGAACGTGCACTTCACTGGATTCCATTTCTAGTAGACTATCATATCGTTAGAATGTCATAAAATAAAATATTTCATTTCACATTTCACCAGAGGTGTGATCTACTATGAATGGACCTTACTAAAGTTTAAGAAAACATATTTATATTCTGTCTAAAAATTTAATTTTTAAAATCGCAGAGCGCTTTCGGCGCTATTGTTTATAAGCGCAAAATAACACAATATGATGTAAATATTAGTATCATGGAGGCTTTGTAAGTTTACGCAAATGCGGCAGAAAAAGTAAAGGAAGGTAAACTGTTTGTTTACTTCCGGAAATCAATCTGATAATTGACGGCTTTACTGACGGTTGACGATAGAAAAATATACATTGGATAAAACAACAAATCAAATATTTTATTTAATAATCGTATTTTTGGTCTTTTCATTTTGTTTGTACCTAACAACATGTTTAATAATGGATATTTTGTATTAAAAAAAAGAAATAGGAATTTAATATTTAAACCAATATTTGTATTCGGAAAATATTCCCCCGAATTACACTCGTGCATCAAAATAACCAGATAATTTTGCATTCGAGCGTGTTGTCTTGGAAAAACTACGTTCGGTCATTTTCCCACATAGTAAATCAATCATTTACTCTAATGTATTTCCTTAAAAGTAGCACTTTCAATAAAAGTATTTAATATGCAAATATTACAATAATATCTTCCTTCACGTAAAACAAACCTTCAAAAATTTTACCTCTCTATATATCTTGGAACAATTCAAATTAAATTGACAAATTCCCAGTACCAAACACAACTGCTTCGTTCAAAAGTCTTATGGACACTAATATGTATAAGAGGTCGAACACCCACTTTTATTATCTTCATTTGTCAATAAATAATTTAATATATTGAATATAACGTAGGTATAAGCTTGGTGTAAGTATAGTTGAAGTCGTGTAACAGTGGTTGATTATTTTTTAGCTCCGCAATTTACAGCTACAAGATAACAGAATAATTATATGTTTCTGCTATGTCTGTAGCATTCTCACTAATGAAAAAATTATGGCTTGCACGCGTGTAAAAAAAATTAAAGGATGGAACATTATTTTTTAATGATTTCTGCCAATAACAGAATAACCTACTTTAGGAATGTGAAACAGCCAAATGGAATGAATTATGATAAAAATGCCGGGAGCGTATAGATTTTAAGGTAACACTACAAATCATTCTCCAGCTTGAAAATAAAAATCCTAATAATTTGAGCAATATTATAGTTATTTATGTACCAAGGGTATAAATAGATGTTTATGCCTTGAGGGCGACGTCTTACGAAGCCGAGGGCCTCTTACCCGAGGGTTTGTAAGTCGCCCGAGGGTATACACATCTGTTTATTCCTGCGGTACATACAAACTTTCATGTCATAATAATTCGTTATTGCAATCCAATCTCAATACAAATCAGTGTTTTAAAAAATCCGGTTTGAATTAATAGAGGTGAATGTTGACAAACGTAAATGTCATAATATCACAATAAATTTTATATGAGTCAAAGTTAGAAGTCAAAATGAACGAAGATTTTGGAATTCCTGACGAAATTATTGAAAAAGCAAATAAAGCAACTGTAAATCTGTTGCCAAAAAAATCTAAAGAAGCTTACGACATGGTTATTGAATGAGTTAAGCAAAAAATTATTTCTCTTTATGCCCGCACAGGCATAAAGTACGACATTAGATAGTTGGTAACTAAGCAATAAAAACACAATAATGAACTAGTATGACATAAAAATAAAAACGAGTGTGGAACATAGGTTAGGTTAGGTGAAACTCTCACTTTAAATGTCTAGAGCTCTGGAACAACTGAATTAAGCAATTAACTTCAAATTGTCGACCAAAATGAAACGATATTAGAATCTAGTCAATTTTTACATTTTAGAGCTTCAGGAGTATATTATCTGTGAACTTATTCCATATATCTCTCGGTGGTCGAGTAGTAAGCAAACCAGACTCTCACGCGGTAGACCAGGGTTCGATTCCCCGTGAAGAAGTTTTTTTATTGTTAATTTAAATAATTATTCTGCTTGATATTAATAACGACAACAATTTCGAACGGCGGAAAGCCATACACACAACATTTTCACTGTACCTCGTAACACGCGCATTCAAGCCTTCGCGCTTCCTTCCTAGCGAGTGGGCCCCTTTACAATTTGCAGGCTCAACTATGATAAACAGTTTTTAAATCTTGGTACATAATACATAACTAAGTATTATTTAAAAGCTTAGTTATTTACTGAAAAATACGATAATTCCACTTTGGCTTCCGCGCATGTTCTATGCACCAAATTGTCTATTTTTTCGGAATTTATACACAAAAAAATTATTATTAGTTCCATAAAATAATTTCCAGTATTATTATACACATTACTAGAGTATTCTGATTGACACAGATATTTTATTCCATAGTAGATAATTATGTAGATAGTAGAATAATGACGGTTTGTGACAAAATTTCATTGCAACCCTTTTTTTATGTATCAAAAATATGATGAGCATACATATTTTTATGGAAATTAGCTCAAACTTAATAAAAATGAAGAGTCTAATTGAATAAACTTTATGGAGTATAAATACAGGGTGCTTAAAATAAGCTTAGATTGTTATAGGTATTTCATTTTAGTTTATTCACACGATTACGTTTAAAATACATTCACAGATTATTATTAATCAACGTTAAAAAAATAGAAATTACTCAAGCTCTCAAACCAGTGGATTCAGCATTATATACAGTAAATACCAATTACTTATATACAGGTGAGTTATATTTGAATTCTGGCACATTTTATGAGCCCATAATTTGGAAACCGATTAAGATATCGAGAGGCGGTTTTGACACAGCTTCAGGATTTAAGAAATTTCTTTTCACGCTGTTGCCAATTTTGTATTTCTTCCCTAGACTTCAGGAAAAAACTCGGGTTTTCTGGAGATCAACAACTTAGACATTTTAAATGGAACACCCTGTATGTTCTGTACCTTCGGATAGGCGGAAGCTTCTACTTTTCAAAAATATATGGTTTTATAGCAATTTGAGGTGTTCTTAAGGAACAGATTATCTTTAAAAGATAGACTGCAATTCGTTGACTACAGTAATTCCGTACATTTTTGTCAGCGCATAACTTCTGAACTAGGCCCGTATTCTTAAGGGACTAGTGATAATCTCACCAATGAGATAGGTGTATTGCATGGTTGCCTAAAACATGAGAGTTTCAAATTTGTCGTATTTTCAAAGGAAATAGTGAGATCTCCAATATCACTGGACGAAATCCAATATGCATGTTTCTAAGCTTCTCACCGCTTTTGACGAGATTCTCTATCGGTTCGAACCATGAGAGATTGAATCTCTCTCGTTTCAGGCAACCCGTAATGCATCAATCTCATTGGTAAGATTCTCACTAGTCCCTTAAGAATACGGGCCCTGGTCATGACATCGAGAAGCTAATTGGCTTCAGAAATAAGAAATTTTGAACATCATTATATGGATTAAGTTATTGTTGTTGAAAACAGATCGAACAGAACAATTTATTAAAAACAACAACAAAATACAAAAAATAAATACAATATTATATGTAGGTATGTGCTCAATTAACCTACATAAATTCTTCAATACAAAAGTTGTAGAATATGCCCACCATTCTTGTCAATACATTTATGCAAGCGTAGTTGAAGATTTAAAAAAGAGTCTCTCAACATTTGTGGATGAATATTTTCTATTATATTTCTTATGTTTTCCGAACAAAAAGAAAAAACTTCCAGAGCGAGGATCGGACCTCGAACGTCCGCGCCATAGTCAACCACCACTAGGCTATAAAGTATATTTATAAAAATGTGAAGAGTGAATATACAGGGTGGGGCATTATGAACGAACTATTCTCTGGCGTCTTAATGGCAAATATAAATGGGAAAAATAAGACGTAGAATTAAGTGGATTACTTGGGACTATAATTTTAAAATATTTTGGGATATACAGGGTGCTCCAAAAAGCGTGCCGTATCAAAGTTAGGTTCCTTTGAATGGAACACAGTAGTGTAACTATGTTCCTTCTGAGTCAAACAACACTCAGTATATGGTGCATCCTCATATTTTGGTAGGACCATCCTGTATAAGTGCATAAATATAATGGAATGCGCTGTGTGTGTATACAAAGTATAGGAAACAAGC
>CAJUYI010001501.1:0-10784 GCA_910591695.1 Galerucella pusilla
TTTTGTATTCACAAATGGGAATTATTATACATGAATGGGATTGTCGAGATAATTTCACAAACAATAGACACTTTTAATTACCGTTTGGCGATGTTCGATAAAATCGGCCAAAATTACGTTCTAATATTATTAAAAATGGTAAAAAACATAAAATAAGGATGAAAAATAGTTTTTACTGGCATGTATTAGAATATTATACCTTTTTATAACACCCAAACGTGAATGATTGCTTTAAATCCAACCTCAAATGTCAATAAACAAAAAGCTGTTGGCATGAAACTGTCATTGGGAGACGACATAGATAAACAAGACCGATTCTGGTTACTGCGCAAGACAGTTGGCAAACTTCATGTGAAACGGAGTTTACAATTGTTGTTGACATTCACTGAGACCTAACGTCATGTCCACACCGAAAGCAACACATAGGAACATTATGTTTATGTTGCTTGTTCCTGGAACTTGTTTCTGAATGTTGCCAAAAGTTCATTCAAGCTCCTCGCTGCTTACTGCTGCAGCAACAAGAGTTGCTTGTTTCCATATTTAGCGGCAAAGATCTAAGGAGATATAGAAACATTGGTAAACATTTTTTATTTCTAAGCGGTATTTTTATCAGGGTGAACATGTTGTTGCTTGTTCCTCACTCGAAGCTTGTGTAGTGAATTAAAGGTGAACTTTTGCACAGTAACCATTTCAAATCAGTACTACTGATACGACAAAATTTTTTTACATATCCGTTTCCAATACATTCCAATATTATATCATCTTTCTTTAATGAACTTAGAAGGCGTATGACACCATGTGAATTTCTGTCTAAAAGACTTGGTCTAGTCCAACATTCACGGACTCGCTTTTTCTGTTTTAGTACTGTACTAGTGTAGACACAACGTTCCCTGTTGCAGCAACACAACGAAACATTCTCAAGATTGTGTTACTTTGGTGTAGACAGAATGTTCACGGAACTTTTGCTGTCGTTTCTGTTTCCATAAACAGGCAACCAGCAATAAAATGTTCCTCTGTGTTTCTTTGGTGTGGACATGGTTTAAAAGATGTATTGTGTCCTCTTGCTTCTACTTACTCCACAAGAATAGTCTCAGAAGCAAGTAACTCCTCAAATCCTATTTCCCAGATACATTTTAGGATATGTACAGGCTTTAACTTGGGTAAATAATGTCCCTTTTCTATCCTGTAATCTTCTAAGTGTCCCAGGATTCTGGATGACTGTGCAATTCGCAAGTATTTGAATGGAATTTTCTTCTTCCTCCACTATTTTAAGATTTTTCAGGTACCCATTTAGTAGACAATGTCCCGTTAGGATTTCTGATGAAATTTTTAGTGCATTTTTACTTTGACTGATTCCGCAAAAAAGTTTCGGCCCCCAAAAGGATGTTTTAGTCCCCCTTTTTGATAGTTCAACTGCCATTCCATTTCCTTTTATTCCAGTGTATCCTGAAGTCCACCATAAGGTTCTTGCCTGGTTCATTGACTTTGCCTTGGCGTTCTCACAACATTTTGTGTCTTCACCTTCACCTTCTATATCCTTTGTCAATATCGAACTGGGCACACTTTCTTTCACCGTGAATTTCCAATTGTAAGATGTTTGGGGCTTGACCTGGTGACTTGAAGAGGGAGAAGCCAGATATGGCCCACCTTATCTTGTCCTCATCAATTACTGCACTAGCAGATTGCCAGTCGTATTGTGAAGGTGTTGTTGGTACTTCCGTCCAGTTCGACGTTCCAGGAAAGACAGAACCTGGGAAGTGAGTTTCCATAAGAATCTCAGCGCTCTCTTGGAGGTTGGTCGCCATTTTCCCTTGTCAGGATGCCGATACTCTTATGGTGGTCGTTTGAGAGTGCCTTCTGTAGCCTAGAAATTTGTGTGAAGTCTTCGACTGCCTCACAATAGGCTCTCCAGGCTTCTATTTGCTTTTGTCTGCAGACTTTTTTGAACTCTTTGAGGTTGGCTTTATATATTCCCCAGTCCTCTTTGAGTTTTGTTAGTTTTGCCCTGTTAAAGGTCGCTGTCTTTCTGAGGTGTTCCAGTTCAGGGCACCACCAGGTATTGGTCGTTGCCACCTGTCTGAACTATCCTCATCGGACAGGATTCCTTTCGGGCAATGTCTATTTTGTTTTGGATAGATACTGTGTACCTTTCCAGTTCCTCATTATTGCTCGGAGTCAGGACCTATGTTTCCCGTTGCTGTTTCCCCTTATGTTTGGGGCTTTTCCCAACCTTTTAGAGTGCTTGGTACCTGGCGAAAGAACATTTGTTTGCTGTTCGATTGTTTCTGACAGTTTCTGTAAGAACCAACTCAATAAGAATGTTCTATCACTTCAAACTTGAAAAATACTGAAATTCTGTTTGTTAGATAGCTGTAAAATGTTAAAATAGCCACGGATAAATTTCTGTGTACCGACGCTGGACCGTAACATGCACACATACTCACACACAGACACACACACACACACAAAACGAAGACTGGTTACATCCGTATGTAACTATCGACTGCAACACAAATTATTTCTACCTTATCTACATAGCTAATTGCATACAAATACACCTGATAATTAACACTTTGTTGCAAATTTGTTTTATTTAATGTTTGTTGGGTGAGTGAATACAGATGGGTTGTAAAAAGGAAATGGGTTGATTCATTTTTAGGCTCTTGTTATCTGTTCACGAGATTGAAAAATTACTTTTTCTAATTTTGACATATAAAGTGACACTTTTTAAAACTGATTGACATTATGAAACGTCTTACTTTTTGTAACTAGTTGCATACAGTAAAATTTTGTGCAATTGGTGACGAAAAATATATTTCAAAATTAATGACAAAGAGAATTATTCTATTTATTAAACTGTTATAATACGAGTTAAAAACATAAATTATAAATTAATTGATTATTATAAATATTGATAACACAATTATTGCAATTATTCAAATTTATTCCCGACGACATATTTTTTTCACTGCTCGAACTTGCTGTTATTTGGGAAGCGGCGCACATTGCATAAGATGTTTCACCAAATATTTCTTGCGCTATAAGTTTTTTATTATTCATGGAATTTTCAACATATCCCTCCTCAACAGAGGTAGATTTCCAACCTCCATGCCTCTTTAATTTTAAAATATCAGCGCCACTGTCTGCTAGGAAAGTGGCAGAGCTTCTTCTGAAGCAGTGGCCAGTATATAGAACAGGATTTGAAAGACCAAGAAATTGTGCAATAACTTGTGGCAGACTGCTAAATGTGTTAATTTCCACAGGATTTCTGGTACAGTTTCCATTCGCATATTTTACAAAAAATCTGTTGTGTTTAAGAACCTGGGGACGCAACTTAATATATTTTCTTAATATTTCAACAAGATTCGTATTTTCAATGTCTCCAGTGGTAATTGCAAACTGCCGTATAACTTTTGTTTTTGAAGGTGGGATATCAACACCAAAATGGCTTCCTTCGTCTATAACATTTTCAACTGGAAGAAATGTTAATTCTGCTTTTCTGCATGCTCATGCCATTCCAATTATCATTGCAACCTTAGCCATTAGGTATTCTTTGTCATCAGCTTCCACTAAAATTTTGGCAAAATCTTCTTTAATAAAAACTTTTTACTTTTTAGCACTGTACCCGTCCGCTTGCCGATTAATATATGATACCAAATTTGCATATTCCTTTTCAGATTTAGTTCAGACCTTAACATTGAGTAAAGTGTCCATAATGTGAAAACTTTTAGATCTTCCTTACCCTCAAAATATGCAAGTAAAACTTCCTCATTAACATGTTCAATTTTCTTCTCATCACACCACGTAACAAATTTTTCGTATGCCAAATCATAAACTGCCTTTGACTTTTTGGGAATTACTGATAATAGAGCATTACCTGCGCTGCCTCTTCAATATCGCTTGGTAGCTCTTCAGAACTTGAATCACTCATTTTCTAAAATTTAAACTAGAAATATATCAATCTTGCTGAAAACCTTCCGTCTAGACTTTTTTACAAAATGTCAAACTGACAACTAACATGAAGTAGCAGCAACAAACTAAATTTATGTTTTCCAAATTTTTATCAATTATATTAAATTTTATTTTTTTATTACTTTCTTCAAAATTAGAAAAAATCTTGTATGCAATACGTTACGAAATGAAATTTTGTGTAACTTGTGAGTTTTTGCGAAACTCACTTCGTTCGTTCCGCAAAAATCTCACGCGTTACACAAAATTAGGCATTTGCGAGATGCTTCGCGGACGAACCACTTTTGTCGGATTGGGCTCGTCTTGGAAGACCCATACATTGGATTGCTGTTTTGTTTCGGGCTCATATGCATAGATCCAAGATTCGTCACCCGTGTAGATGTTATACACAGCTTTTGATGCACCGCGATTGTATTTCTAGAGCATTTCTTTGCACCAATTGACACGAGCATATTTTTGAGCCTATTGATGCTTTTCATACTAATGCCCAAAGATGCCTCTATCTCGCGATATCTCACATGTCGATCTTGCTTTATCATTTCGTGCACAGCATCGATGTTTTGTGGCAGAGCAACTGATTTTGGACGACTTAACAGTGGCCGAGGATGGGGCTTCATCGCCAAAAGTCGAAGTGAGTTGATCGATGCACACTTGTCTTGATAAGCCACGTCGAAAGTCGTGAAAAATCATCGCACGAAAATGTTCACGAGTTTTTCGCTGAGGCAAATTTCTCAAGTCGCTGTAGATAACACAAGTTATACTTAAATGACAAAACTTTCTGAATAAGGTTATGGTTAAAAAGATCAAACTTTCAATTGGAAACATCAGATGGCACCTGTAAACACTTGGTAAGCCAAGACTCAAAATATAAATAGCAGCCCATATACACCATTCTGTTGAAGAATTTTATAAACCTCGCATCTAATTCAGCTCGGAACAAACCCCCTCGCGAAATAATCTTGGTGCTCGATCAATAATAATAGTCTTGGCCATCTTGGTGTATAATATACTATTACTAGTCCACTCTGTATAACAAAATAGTCGAAGCTATTATAAACGAGATCGTGATTGTGATTATCGAAAATATCTCACGAACTTGCACCTACGAGTTATCCATTATATAATTCAAATTATATTTTAATTGAATATTGACTCAAGGATTTCTCTACATGAAGATTATTTTCTTGTATATATACATAAACTGATAATGATATCTACGTTAACTGTTAAAATTTTAAACGGTTTTCTAATAATATGTATGCATTTTACGGCGAATCTAACGTTTCTTGTGTACTATACTTTGTTTGTTGCGCAGTGAAAATACAAATCACGAATTCAACCGTAATTTTTTTGACAGGATGATATTTTCTTATTTTGTAGTTTCCGCAGGAATATTTAATGTAATCTGTAGTAATATCAAGGAAAAGTGGCAATAAAGTGAAAATAATTTGACAGATATTTGACAGTTTGGAGGAAAAAATCATCATTAATCATCCCAGTTCTCCTGTATATTGGGGTAACATTCAATGAGACCTAAAAGATCTATTGTGCCCCTTTACATCCACTAAGTTTCTGAGGAAAGTCTCAAGAACTAGTAGCTTATTCTTTAGTCCCATTTCCCATAGGAATTTTAGAAGGAAGAGGTAGATGTCATCTTCTAACCAATAATCTTCTAGGTCTTATACCCTAGGATTCTGGATTGCTGTGCAATTCGCAACTTTGTGATGGAGGTCTCTTCTTCTTTGCCACAGAATCTACAATATCTTTTCCACTATCCTCAGCGTCTCTGTTAAAACTCTAAATGAAGTTTTTCTTTGACTTGTGCATTCATCAGATCGCAATGGGTTCGAATCGTCGAATATCTGCCCCACTAGTTCGTACCAATGGTCAGATCTTTTTTGTTTTTGGCTGTACCCATTTCTTCCAATATTACATTGGAGCTGGAGCTGATTTCGCAAAAGGGCTTTGGCCCCCTGAAGGTTGTTTCAGTCCCCCTCCCTGAAATCCACAGTAAGGCATCTCGCCTATTTATTTGAGTTTGCCTAGGAACTCCCACAACATTTTGGAGCTAATCAAACAACAGCTCGATGTTTGCATTGAGCTGGACACACTATCTTATGGCGTGAGTTTGCACTGGAAAGATACTTGTGAGTTTCAGAGTCCTTGGTTCCTGACCCATACACTCTTATTCCAGTTTTGCTTTTGAGCCGTTTGGGTACCATTAAATGGGTTTGTTCCCGAGTCTGGTGATGGTAATTGGATCCCATTCCTTCTTGTTACTTAATTCCGTAACGAAGTTCTTTGAACATTTGTACTTATTCATCATACCATTTTGTGTCATGTCCCAGGTTTTCTGATTGTTTGGGAAATATACAGGCACAGTAATAAGTATAGCCTTGAAAATTTAAGGACCCAGTGACACCTACGGCCTAACGACAAATGCGGAACTAGCCAAACGTTACACCCATGCTCAATCCCTCAAGAGATGGGATGTAATCAAAGGATGCAGTCTTGCCAGGATCACCCTAGGCGACCCTGTGAAGCTGGCGTCGAATGGATATTTGGTGATGACCAGGAAAAACCTACGTTTAACAGTAGGATTTCTGACTGGCCACTGTCAACTAAGGAAACACCTCCGTACTATGGGGCTAGTGGACACACCTCTATGCAGGATGTGTGAACAGTAAGATGAAACTTCCAGGCATGTCTTATGCGAGTGTCCGGAGTTATCGTAAAAAGAGAGTGTGTGCTCGGTGATTCTTGGTCTACAGCTGCCGTTATAAAGGAGATGTCTCCTAGTGACCTGTCCACCTTCATGGGAAGGACAGGATGGACGATGACCTGAGAGGACAACTTCTTGGGAGGATGTACAATGGGTCACATGTGGCCTAAGTGGTGTGAGCCTACATTCTCCCTCCCTACTTTACAGAAACAGAAGTCACTATAGCATTTCATTTCGAACGTTTACTAAACCTTACAAGGCAATCATTTCATCGGTAACACTCTGAATGTTGTTTTGGTTGTAAAGGTAATGAATTTAAAAATTTTTTTTCCCAATTTTTGTTTTCTATTTACGAATTGTTGTGTATAGAACGAGCAGCTTGAAAACAAGTTTTATTACAAATAAAATATTGTGAATATGCTAGTTGGTGTCTATTTAAGCAAATATTTATATCGAATATCATTAATTACCGGAATAAACCTTGCAATTATCATACTTTGTGTTGATTATTATATTATTTATTAAGTAAAGTTTTATTTTGTTTGTAATTTATCGTTTTCTATGAGATAATTGATATTTATTATGGTCAATGTGTTGTAAAAACAGACGGAATTTTTTTGTCGGTGATTGTGATTTATTAAATTTTGCAACATTTTTGTTATACTTGAATAATTTTTGTGCAGAATGTTTTTTTTTTTCAAAAACTCTCGATTTTATCTTGTATTTATCTTATAATAATCTTAAGTTCAATTCCATCCACCTTTTATCCACTTACTTATTCTACAATGTATTTAAGTATGAATCGCCTTCGATGTGCGAACTAAACTAAACTGACTGCATTCTTTATATGCTAAATAGCCCTGAATACAAAATGATCTCGTACAAATAGCTACAAATTGTTCTCAACTGTTCTACAACTTTATTTAGTGACTTCGGTATATTCGCGTCTTTGTACTTTGCTCAACTGGTGATTTTTTCAACATTCAATGGTTAAATAATCAATAAATATTTTACTCAAGCTTGAATAATGATTTTTGTATAAAAATTCCTTAAATCGAACATTACTAAGCCATAAATACATTGATATGAATACAAAGCTGGAAATCTACAACAAAATTACAGTACCAACTATAACTTATGCCAGTCAGAACTGGGTACTGCAGAAAAAGCACGAAACAAAGATAAATGCAATGGAAATGAAACGCTTGAGGAAAATTGCAGGTGAAACGGAATGGGACAAAGTAAGGAACGAAGAAATCAGAAGCATAACTAATCTAGTGAGAATAAAGCAAGATAGAATTGTGAGAAAAGTTGTGGAAATGGGAATATCAAGAAAAAAACAAAGAGGAAGACCCAGGAGCAAATGGATAGATCAGATTGAAGAAATTGGAAATAACAAAGGAAAAACATTAGGAGAAATGAAGGCATTAGCCAGGGACAGGATAGAAAGGAAAAAATGGGTACAGAAAGAACTCCAATCTAATGCCTGAGAAAGCATGAGGACAAGAGAAAGAAATAAAGAAAGAAAGAATGAAGATTGAAAACATCGTTGATAGCTCTTGTATATAATGCAATTGTGAATAATACACTTCCCTATCTGGGTTTTGTCCTTCATAACCATTTCATCAAAATTTATATACCATAATCCACATATTTCAACACTTATAAAGAATATTTAAGTTGAAACTGCAGATTATAAACATGATATTGAAAGGAATAAATGCAAGTTTATTAAAATGATAAACAATCAAATACTGCAAGCGCCAAACGTGACGTCAAGACCGCCCCCGTGCGCACAAACTCATTTTTAATGTTACCTCCCATTACAGCTCTTGCAAGACATATAAATGCTTTGTACAGAGGCGTATCATTAATTGTCTTCCAATTCTGTTGGCGTTTGGCATTGTCTGGATAATTTTTGTACGACACTGACCAGCTTATCGTAATCCAATAGTAATTTAGTTGGGAGAGTCTATACCGTTTGGCGCTTGCAGTAGAATAATTGGAACAAAGTAATCATATCTACAATACAATTGCAAGAGAAAATAACTAGCACCAAATTTTTCCTAATCCTCTAATATTGATTGTTTTTTATTTTATTTCAGGTCCGGATATACCTGGATTTCTCCTTCAACCTTTTAGAAAACCAAAGAGAATAAGGACTGCGTTTAGTCCATCGCAGCTACTCAAATTAGAACATGCTTTCGAGAAGAACCATTACGTAGTTGGGGCTGAGAGAAAGCAATTGGCACAATCATTATCCTTAACAGAAACACAGGTAAATATTTAAAAATATCTAATTCGATTATTTTTTAATAAGTATTCGTTACGTGAAGGAATATTTTGAATCCTTTGAAGTCTTATAAAGTGAATTTTTCAACTTTTCAAACTTATACGAGTCCAACGTGTGGTCCAGTGCATTTAGAACAAAATCACCCGAATAGAGGGAGTTTTGGAGCACAACAGATATCGAGATGCGGTTTTCTGCACTGTTCCCATTGTTCCCAGTGTTTCCAGGTACCAGAAAAGACTGGAAAAATGTGGGTTGGCACTTCTTGAAAAACGCCTTCTGGGCCGGAAAATGCATTTTCCAATTGCATCATTAGTTGCACCATTATGGGAACGATTGGAAGCTCGAAAAAATCGCTCGGAAATCGTTACACGGGCATTAGAATTACCCGGAGATGCACGGGGGTGGCTCTGTGGGGGTACGCGACGAGTAAATTGGGGAGGAATGGCAGCGTGCATGAAAGCTGCTCCAAATTCGTTACTTACGGGTTTTTCGGGAATGCTGAATTCAATTCTGGCATTGGAATTACCCAGGGCGCTCAGGGGGGAAGCTCAGTCCTGTCACCATGACCCAGGAAGCCGGTCCCGAGGAAATTTTGAGCAAAATTTCGTGTTCTTGTCAAACTGACTGTGGCACGAGGTGCCAGTCTTTTCTGGGGCCTTTCTGAACACAATGCAGAAAACTGAATCTCGATATCTGTTGTGCTCCAAAACTTCCTCTATTTTTCCTAAATGCCCTTGACTAGTGAGTGCGATTGTAGGGACGAGCCTTTATCTTAGATAGGAGGTAGGATGTCAAGGGTACATATATATGTCGAGCTTTATTCTTGTGGATCTAGGTTGGGTTAGGCCTGTAGTGAGTGGCCCTCCACTGTGGCTCACACCTATTCAGATTTCACCAAACAAATTCAGCTTGGTCCATTTGGTGGATGATATTTCAGGTCAGAGGGCGAAAGAGAGACCCTGCCAAAGATCAAATACCTGATTCGAGCCGCGGCGGGGCAGGCACAAATTATATGCTCTGCTGTTTAATCATCCTCCAGACAAAGACGACAAGTCGGATCTTCCGACAGTCCAAGTTTTAACATATGATGATTCATATGACAATGGCCTGTTAGACAACGTAGGTCATGCTGCTATAATCTAACATTTGTTTGGAGACATTCTCCGGAGGATGTATAAAAGGCTTTGGATGAACTAACCCTGGTAAATTATGTCAGAAGTCTGAAGCTTTGTAGATAATTTCCAGGACTTTTCGAATACTCAATATTTGCGTAGATTTAAAATTGTTTTTCTTCACATCCAGAGTGAAACTATTAAACTGACGAGTGTTAAAAAATGTTACATTGTGTCCTTAAACTGATCTCACGTTAGAAATCTTCCGTCAATCGATAAAAATGCGCGCGCAACGTAAAGTAAACTATCAATTTCACGGTAACAGGGATGGGGTTTATCATTACGAAAAACCCGACGGGGGTATCATCGTCGGGTCTATCGGGAAGGGATTGAAGGGACAATTACATGGAAAGACGATGAATGTTATTGGCGCAGGGGGAATTCGAACCGTTTAACGCCATCTTGCCGGGAGATGACGCCGTCCCTCTATTGTTTGTGTTTGCGATTACTTCGGATGGGGCGAGTTGAATGCGGAGGGTGGATGAATTAGTTCATCTGCTTTTTAACTGGTAAATGGGGTTCATGAATTGGAGGATAAAATGCTCGGTGACAATAAAGTTCGAACAAAAGTTATAATTATAGATAAACAAAATTTAATTGTTCAGTATTTTTATTGTATTAATTTTTT